>VWZI01006215.1:53795-69445 GCA_013396835.1 Psilopogon haemacephalus | reverse complement strand
TAGAATAAGCCAGGTTGGAAGAGACCTCCAAGATCATCCAGTCGAACCTATCACCCAGACCTATCCAATGGCACTAAATGTTCCATTCAGTCTTTTCTTGAACACCTTCAGGGATGATGACTCCATCACCTCTCTGGGCAGCCCATTCCAATGGCAAATCACTCTCTGTGAAGAACTT
This sequence comes from Psilopogon haemacephalus, assembly GCA_013396835.1. Classification (NCBI taxonomy): domain Eukaryota; kingdom Metazoa; phylum Chordata; class Aves; order Piciformes; family Megalaimidae; genus Psilopogon; species Psilopogon haemacephalus. The sequence goes on along the minus strand of VWZI01006215.1, from coordinate 69,267 downwards.
CCTCCTAATATACAGCCTATACCTCCCCCAGCATAATTTGAGACTGTGTCCCCTTGTTCTGTTGCTGGTTGTCTGGGAGAAGAGACTAACCCCCACCAGGCTACAGCCTCCCTTTAGATAGTTGTAGACAGCAATGAGGTCACTTCTGAGCCTCCTCCTCTCCAGGCTAGACAACCTCAGGTCCCTCAATCTTCCTTCTATGGCATACATCCATTCCTATCTATTTGATTATCCAATTTAAAATTACATGTGAATATAATTTCAGGGTCTAATAAAGATTAAAAGTTTGTCTCTCTGGTATTTTTCCTTTCTCAATTTCTTCTTCTTATCCTTACATGTAATCCTAAAGAATTCCTTTGCCTCTTGTAACATTATTTCACCTTATCAATCTTGCATATCATTACCACAGCAGATCTTAGGAAGAATTTGTTTTCTATTGGATTGATATTTCACTATAGGTGTTGACAGGAGGAGAAAAGACCAGACCAGCCAGGTGAATTACATAAACTTTTCTCCTACAAGGACAAATTAAATTTTATAAAAATGAAACTTCAGCAAACTCATGTTAGAAACTGAAAAATTATCTATTCCTCAGTATTTTTAGCAAAAATTAGTGGTGATGAATCAGAATCATAATTAACCACATTGGAAAAGAACTTCAAGATCATTGAGTCCAACCTATCACCTAATACCTTCTAATTAACTACACCATGGTACTAAGTGTCTTGTCCACTGTCCTTTTAAATACCTCCAAGGATGTCAAGTCTACCACCTCCTCAGGCAGACCATTCCAATTCACAATCACTCTTTCTGTGAAGAACTTCTTCCTAACATCCAGCCTAAACCTGCCCTGGCACAGCTTGTTCTCTTGTTCTGTCACTGATCACCTGGGAGACAGACCAACCCCCATCTGGCTACATCCTCCTTTCAGGCAGTTGTAGAGAGCAATAATGTCTCCCCTGAGCCTCGTCTTCTCCAAGCTGAACAACCCAAGCTCCCTCAGTTGCTCCTTGTAGGGCTTGTGCTGCAGCCCCCTCATCAGCTTTGTTGCTCTTCTCTGGACACATTCAAGCACCTCAGCATCTTTCTTAAATAGAATGGCCCAGAACTGGACACAGTACTCAAGATGTAACCTAACAAGTGCTGAGTACAGGGGCAAAAGGGCTTTTCTGATTCTGCTGGCCAAGCTGCTCAGTGTATAATAACTGCACAGTGTTTTATTCTTGTGCAGTAGTTTATGAGTCCAAACAGCTGGACTTACATCATTTAATTTGTTTTTCACAGATGACTTCAAGAAAAAGAGTGTCAAGTAATTTAATACTTGTTATTCTCTAGAATTTTCATTCCAGGCTGAAGAGTAATACAAGAATCCGGAAAATAGTCTATCATTTCTGTTCACTTATTTGATGTAGTTTACCTTTCTTGCTATGGGGTTTTAATTGATAATTGAATAGAATATGCATGTCCTATCTTGTGGTTGCTGCACTAATTCTATTAATTCTTAGAGTGGCTACATGACATTCTGTTAGAATCATTATTTTCTTTTTAACAGAATATTGTAACAGACAGCAACTAACCTGGCATACGGTAGACTGTTCCATTTATCAAAAATCAAGATACTGTATTTTCTCTATTGAAGATGATGATTTCCAATCTGATTAATAAACCGATTCCTCATACAAATATTTATATTAAATCAAACAGCTGGTGTCCTGGTATGGGTGTGACAAACACCCTAGAGTTGGTCCAATCCCTGGAGTCTCTCCTCCCCCTCCTNCTTCATTGTGCTATCATCTCCCTGACGTGGCTGTGAGAAGCTTCAGCCATTTGCACGCAGCAAGGCAGCAGGCAGCAAAGCATAGCAGCTTTCCAGAGAAGTGGCAAGGCTAAACCACTTCTCTCTCTCTCTTTCTCTCCCTATCCGGGCTAAGTTGGTCCTTTTCCTTCTTCCCCTCAGGTTTGGGAAGGAGCGTTGTTTCCCCCCTCGTGCCCCCGTGGGTTTGTAGGCGTGGCTGGGGTCTATTCTGTTTGTATACACTCTCTGTTCCCTAAATTCTGACTGTTAAACTGTTTATCTGGCATTTTAAGCAATTCGTGCATTTGTTTTCTGCCAACCGTGTATCCAAAGAACCTGAGGGTCTCCAGGACCACTCCCTCCATGGATATCAACATTAATTAAAGTGATATCTTGTGACAGCTGGTGAGAATACATCATTGTTTTAACTCAGGAACATATACCAATTATTAACAATAAACATGTTACAGCTTGGTGCTTCACACAGGATCACAGAAATTCTCAAAATCACCCCATACAAAGCAAATACTTGGAGTTCAGCCCTAACTTTTAAATGCAGAAGTTCCAGCAACGGATATTTACAAAATCACATAGAAACATCTCTTGGGGAAACTGAGGCATAAATATTTGCTTGTATATTTGCATTGTTGTAAATATAAAGCTTCATTTATTTACAAGATATAACAGATATTTACAGAAATATACAGTAAAAAAGAAATACAGACACCACACCCCTCCTGGAGACCAAAATCCCCAAGAGAGGGAAACCAAACCCCCCCACCACCTTTCCCTCCTTCCCCCAGCTTTATCTCACCACTTGATGATGCTGCAGATAAGCTGAAGATGGGTCAGAAAGATTAGTGGCAGGAAGGAATGAATGGTTTTAGTGATTTTACTCTGAATTAGTTCAAAGGCAGAGAGACAAAGGAAAGAAGCTGCTGAAGCCTGCGCGGACCCAGAGCCGACTGACTGCGCAAGCACACTGGCTTATCTGGATGTTTTGGGAACATTCTCAAAACAATCTTCTTTCTTCTCTCTCAGTCAAACTGGGTGAAGTGACACAGTGTTTAATTTCTCACTCTCAGGCAACAGTCTAATTTCTCACACAAATTCTCCAATTAGCTCAAACCAACACAGATAGTCATAGAGCAGATGTCAGAATGGACTTCAGTCCTCTCTAGCCTCCAATATCACCATACATTTGCCCTTAAACAGTTGAATAATTGCTCTCAGTCATGCAGCACTAACAAAAGCTTAACATAAAAAGAGATGGAGCGATGTTATCTGCTCTGTTTGTTGATGTCGCTGTTCTGTTACTCATTATTGTGCTTTATGTGGCCTGACTGTAAATAACATTAAATAAGCCATTTATGATGAAGAGTGTTAAAACTTTTGGTTCTTCATTTTTGTACACTATTTGGGATATAAACTTTTCTTTGCTGACCTAAATCTTCCTTCGCTGACCTCAATCTCTCCTGGTTCTGAGTCCATTTATTCTAACCTTGTGAGTGATGGATTTAAGCATGGGAGTCTCCCACTTTGAAGTCTGTGACTTGAGACTCCAAATATATGCAGTCACTGAAAATGAATGCCAAAGGTTTAAAGCTTTGTTTGTAAAGATCTGTAATGCACTGGATCTCTGGTTGCTTCACCAAAGGATGGGCCAGCTATGTGTGAAAGAAGAAGACATTATTTATTTTAAGCAAATTTACTAAGAAAAGAACTGCCAGAAGAGCAATACTGAAATTTCAGTAAGACCTTGTGGGATTGGAGGCAGCAGGATAATCTTATTTTATATAACTATATAGAGAGAAATGGTAGCATAGGCTTTTGGCCTTCTTTCTGTGCCCTTTTTAAAGGAACTCTTGGACATGGAGAGGGGTGGAACTGGCAGAGCTTTAAAGAAACTTGATAGAGTTATAGAAATTACCCCAAAAAGCTACAGGATTTATTAGAAAGTTATTTCTTATCCACAAGTTTCTTTGAACCATCTCATAGAAGTATATTTCACTGTATGTTTGATTTTACAAGGTGGTTAAAAAAATTATATGAGAAAGTGTGCAATTTTCTATGAAGCCCTATAGGATTTTTCCATAAGGGAAATATCTCCACATATCTAACAGAAGCAGGATACTACACTGCACGAGAATTGCTAATGAAAAATTTAACTCTTGGTACTTACTTAAGCAAGGAAAGACTATTCAGAAATATCTGCAAAGTATCCAGTGAGGCACTACCCTGAATAACACTGTGACTTGGGTACAGAAACAAAACAAAACAAATGAAGCAGCCTATGAATATTTATGAGTTGCTCTTATGACATATCTCTGTATTGACATTTTCAAGTTAAAAAACATTTGACTAAAGGAAAATGGCTAGTTCTAGCAGCAACAGCAGCATTCTGCAAATGTCCTAGCCTGGGGGCAGCATGCAGAAAGAAGTAAGAGCAAATGATATATACTTTGAAATAATGTGTAACCTGGAGGTACTGGACTACCAAAATTGGGGAGGGGGATATGAAAAATTAATATTAAACAGGAGAGTAAGTCACTGCTTGTAGGATGAAGTTTAATATCTCAGTACTATTAGCAATAAGAATGGAAGGATAATAGGGAGGGCACCAGCAAAACAAACAATTGTTCTATTGTTTTAAAATTGCTTATTTTACATGGTTTCAAGTAATTAAAGGAAATGGCAGTCTCTTAAGTATAAGAGAGATCATTAAAGAAAGTTTGGCAGGGAAAAAAAAAAAAAGAAAGTTAATTGTCCCAATTAGATGAGAAGTGTTTTCCTGGTGGAAGCCACCCAAGAAAACCTGGAGGGAAAACAGGCATAATCACAGTCACAGCCCAGAGAATCAGACTGAAAATCATCCTGGGAAAAAATATACATTGATTTATAGCTTCACAAAGGCAAATGATGGGTTGTGTAAATCACATCATACTAAAACATTGTTATGCAAAACTAGGAAACTACACTATGAGGAAGTTAAGGCTGCTAATGTTTGCTCTAAAGCTATGAAAACTGAGCAATGTGCTGAAGTATGTAATAGCTCCATTTTCTTTAAAAAGGCCTCATAGGTTTAAAGTTAAGCACATGCTTAAGTATTTTCAAGATGATAGCCTAATAAACTGGAAGTCGTGTTCTGTTTTCCTAACTAGGCATATTAAGTCTCCATTTTCCATAGTACAGTTAGCATCAGGGGAGTTTGGGGTTTTTTTGCCTATCACTGAAAGAGCATATTAACATAAAAATTAAATAGCTTGGAAAATTGGAGGATGTGTACTGGCAATTTCTCAAATTTTTCATTCGTTTAGCACTGTTTCCTGATATATACTCAGTAACACATCTGAAAGGCTTGAAATCAGGTGCTTCTGCACATGGGAAGTATGTAACTTCCATAAAAGTAGTCCAAAGAGGATAGGATTCTACTAGAGACTTTGGGTAACCTGTGCTTTGGGATACATGGAGGACTGCATTTCAGCCTCTTGCTGTAGCCTGGAGTGCTTTTTTACAAAGGTGTCTTTTGGCCTACTTGTGTATATTCTGGGGAGGGAGAATGCTGATATTGGAATCACAGAAACATTTTAGTTTGGAAAAAAAACCAACCTCTGAGCTCATCAAATCCAACTATCCACACTATCTAACACAAGTTCAGCCATTAAAGCATGTGCCAAAATGCCATGTCTACACTTTTTTTTAAAACAGGTTATTCCACCTCCTTCCTGGGCAACCTAGAAATGATTAAAAGTGACTTGAAAAAGGTGAACACTTCTATCAGTTCTCTCAGAAGCTTTGGGTGTGTGTCATATGACCCCATAGACTCGTGTGTGTCTAGGTGGTACAGAAAGTCATTAACCATCTCTTCTTGGACTGTGGGTGTTTCATGCTATCTCCATCCCTATCTTTCATTTCAGGGAGCTTGGGTATCCAATGAACAAGAGGTCTTATTATTAAAGACTGAGGTCAAGTACCTCAGCCTTTTACTCATCCTTGACTGCTATATTCTCCCCTATACACAACAAAGCACAGAGATTCTCCTTAGTCCTCCTTTTGCTATTGTTGTGGAAAGGGTTGTGATTAATTAATGCAATATGATTTTCACATTAATACTGTTTATTAATTTTCAATATCCAAACTTTTCCACCCCTGACCACTTATTTTTAATATTAAACAGGGTCTATTGTAGCAGTTATGGAATGATTACATATCTAGATCCAGAAGTAACTATTAATATGCATAAACTATCAATAATTGTAACTAATAAACACTGGAAGACCTTTTGCAGTCAATAGTGCCGCTTGGCCACTAGATGGAACTCAGGCCTCCTTTCTGCTTAGGACAGAATCTAGGTAATATGCAAAGCTTAGGTTTTACTCACAAGTATTACTTCTCCCATTTTTGGGGGTTACCAATAAATTGGAAGTACCCAGAACACTTGCAGGGTTTTTGGTTGCTGTGGTGGCTGTTCTTGTGGCTGCAGCTGTGGCGGAGACTTGATCCACCCCAGGTTTGACAAGCTGCTGGGTGAAGAAGAGGCGGTGCAGATGGTTTTCTGACCAGTTCCTGGCTTTCCAATGATGTGCATTGTATTCAGGCTTGCTCGTCTTCAGGAGATACAGGTTGCTCCAGCAGGTGCAGGCAGATGTCTTGCAATGTGTCTCAGCAGATGTGTATCTCATGCTGCTAATTGCATGAAGGCTATTCAAGTTGCTCCTGGAAAGTGCTGAAATTATTCCATGGTGCAATATAGCTTATATTGCTATATAAAAATAGTAAAGCATTACAGCTACGGATGTAGCAGAACACAGAATAATGGCAAAATCATGTCAGAAGCATAAGCATGGCCAAGGCATGCTGTGTTACCTGCTTACCTGCTTTTAGTATCAATACCTGAGATTGATTGGACCCTTTTGGACATTAGCATGTCGGATCAGAGTGGTGGTAAGCCAAGTTTTACCATATTTGGGTGAATGTATAGGCCTGCTTATACCATATTGGAGGAAGAGCATAGGCACAGCACAGGCAAAGCATGAGGCTAGCAGGTGCAACTTGTTTACCATGGGTTGCAAGCAGGAGAAAAGCAAGTTATGTAAGCCAGAGTGCTCTGACTCCATGGCATCATGTCTTTTGTCTCTTTTCCCGCAGTTGTTTCTACCCCAAAAACAGAAGGAAGGCAGAAAATCATGTCTGAACAAGCCAGCACATGAACAGGCCTATTTTGACCCTTCAGGTCTAACACAACAGCTACTAACAGCTGTTGAAGTATGGCCTCTTCACTTTAACAGCTGAAAACAAATTAATTCTCAGATGGGCTGTGGCCCTTCTAAGTTTCTCCCTGCATAGCCTCACAACAATTTTGTAGTATTCTTGAGTGGCATGCAGCTTCTTCCAATGACTATAAATTCTCCTTTTCTCCCTAAACTGCAATCAAATCTCTCTATTCACCCAGGCCAGCCTTCTTTCCCTCCAGCTTCTCTTTCTGCACATCAGAATCGCCCATTCCTATACCTGTAAGACTTCCCTCTTGAAGAGTTTCTAGCCTTATTAGACTGTTTGGTGCTTCAGGACTGCCTCCCAAGGAAATTTGACTACTGGGTTTCTCAAGGAATCTTTCTGCTTACATAACTAACCCAGGCACCCAGGAATCAACAGGCTTCCTGAAGACTGGGCCTTCCACTCCTTTCAGAAATGAGTGACCCATGGCAATGACTTGTCATTCCTTACTGAGGAAGTTTCAATACAGAACCTAGACCAAACCCTGGCAGTTCCTATGGTCTGGGTGATCCATCATCCTTTTAATCGTCTGCTTCCCTTCTCTTTGCAGAGCATTGTGTCTGCTTTGCAAAGGCAGTCTTGTTTTGCTTTTGTATCAAAGAAATCTACCAGATGTAGGGATGTATTAACACAAAGGTTTCTTGTGTATATATTTTTAGTGCTACTGGATGAGGTAGCATCCAGAAGCATCTGTGGTGACAAGGGGTCATGGGTGGAGTTGAGACATGGTTGTATGAGTTCCAGTATATCTTACTTCTCAAATGCTGTGAAGAATAAAGATTTTCACTCAGTCTAGTATGTTTGGGTTAGCATTGTTGTTCCATAACATACCCTGAGGATATTTTAGAATAAAATATAGCCAACATCTTCACCCATTACTGTTACGTAGCTAAACTGGATCTATACTGTTATGAAGTGGCTAAGAGAAATGATTTAATTATCTCATCTACAGTGGTACAGTGGCCATGGAGCATCGGAGAATTTGGAAAAGTTGTTATCCTAGAGGGAGAGTGTTAGTGACACACTGAGTAACAGTAACTGCATGAAAGCGAAGAAATCCTTCTCCATCTGTCCATTTGCTGCTGACCCCATTGAGATCTGATTTATTGCACACAATTAGTTTGTATTTGGTATCTCACCAAGCTGCAAGGCCAGACAATACTGTTTCTTGCTGTCTGCATAGGGCTCTTGCTTTCAAACACCACACAACTCTCCCAGTGCATTGTACCTTTCCATGTTGTCTGTAAAGTTTCACTGTGCTGTTTAAGCTGCCTTTCAGAACAGACCCTTCAAGTAGAATTGCTCTCAGCTTCCATATTTGATGAAGATATTAACTGTATCATTACAGTCTTAACTGTGGTAAGGTGTGCTTAGCCTGAACTGCCAGAGAATGTGATGTTGCTTATCACTATTCACAATGTGTCCCAGTATGTGAATATTAAGATTATTCTTTGCCTGCCCAATAGACTTCAGAGCTGCTTGTAAATTTACTCTCCAAGATACATTTTTAGTGCCCTGTGATTGTCAGCAATCAAATTGAGATAGTATATGATTTATGCCATACCAGCAGTTCTTTGAACATGTACTGCAAGGCTAAGGAACTCTACTGTCATTGTTATCATTACTTGCACTGCAGTAGCATATGTGGGCTGTGGTCAAGCATTACAGTCTTATTGCAGTACGCAATGGAAAACCAGAAAGGAATACAAGAGCCTGTTGTCACAGACAACTTACAACCTTACTCTAAGCTTTATCCAAATCTTTAGACCTACCTGATTCTAAGAGGAGAGACAACAGATGGAAGCAGCAAACAGTTGGAGAGGTACAAAGTAACACTGAGACCATCATGATAATTGCAATAGGCAACATGCACAGCACACTAGGTACCTTGCCACTGCCATTACACTGCTTTATCACCAGGGAAACCAAGGCATCAGAAAACAGAATGTGCAGGACTGCAAAAGCCAGGACTCACCATATTTTATTCTAGATGTCCAGCCTTGTCTTTAAGTATCTAATAAAGTGAGCACCCTACAAAATCAGTGAAAAGAGACAGGCAATTCCAGAGATGCACTCATTTTTAACCCATCCTAGGGATGCGACGGAAGTGCGTTGTTGAGGTGGTTATCTAGTCTGCAGGTGGCATTGAGTAGTCAAAGCAGGCCGGGAAAAATTCCTCCTATCAAGATATGTACTTTATTAGCTAAATTTTAGCCAGAAAAGCACAATTGAGTGGAAAAATTAAGACTACTAGCCACTAATACCTGGCCCTCTTCACCATGTGGCATGCAACCACCTTAAAAACTGCTGATGTGAGCTGGCACAGACCTTTTAAAATAGCAAGAATAAAGCTGAGGAAAGAAATATCACTCCCGTGACCATTTCATGGGTAGAACAGATTGATAGGAATAGAGGTACACATACACACACATATATATCTTTCCAATTAAGAAGGAAAAATATAGAATCTGCTGTGTTGAACAGGAGCACTAGTGAATTATCTAGTCCATCCTTTTGCCTAGGGCAAGGCTGACTTAATTATCTCTAACACTTCTCTGATGGATGAATGTCAAACCTTCCCTTGACTATCTCCAATGAAGGTGATCTGACTACCTCCCCTGGGTGACTTGCTTCATTGCCTCAAATGTACTAATAGTTATGAAGTTTTCCATAACAGTCAACCTAAATATTCAGTGCTTCATCGAGAATCTATCACTCCTTTTTTTGTTCTCACTGACTAATGAGGATAATTGGTTCCCCTCCTTTTTCAGGGACATTCCTTTATGTGTTTATGGACATTCATCATGACTCCCTTTAGTCTTTTTCTCCTCAGACAGGACGTGCCTAGTTCTCTGAAACTTTAGTGGTAAAAAGCCTGAGGCAGAAAAATGAACATGTAGTGAAAAGCAGAAATACGGGTATTTTTTTGAGGTAACTAGTAAGTCTGGGTATTTTGCATTGCCAATAGAGATTCAGAAACTGACTTTCACAGATATGAAGGGTGTGAAGCTAAAACTGGTAAAATTAAAATAAGCTATGACTGCAAAATATCGTTCTTCTGTGGGTGGATATCATATGAAGTAACCTGCCAGAGTATAGCACTGACTTGATGTAACACAGCCCGGTTTCACAAGCAAGTACCCCCACTGAAGATCAGAAGGGAAAGTAGCACAAAAATCCCTGGGTTGAATAAGGAGTTTAATGAAATTATTACAATATACAATTACCTTAGCTCATTTCACAGAAAAATGTTGCAAAAATGGGCAGCTGCAGAAGCTTGAGACAAAACAAATCCCCTATTCCCCAGCCCAGCAGAAAAGACCAACAACCCAAAACTGGAAACCAAAAGCAGCAAATGGAAACAGGAAGCTTCTCATGTTACAATATGAACTACAAGCTCCATGATACTTTGCTCTGGCCAGCACCTTCATTTAAAGCTGCCATGATGTCAATATGGTATTGAATACTCATCCTCAGATTCAATGGCTAAACCCATGACAGGAATTCTGCCACCACGCTTATCCAGATGTGTAAAGACTAGGCTCTGTTACTCAGCCTTTCAGTCAGTAAGCTGAAGAGAAAGAGTGAATATCCATGAGTATGCTCCCAACACATAAAGTTTGCATAGCTAGGATTTCTTGCTTTGTGACCCTTCCACTAGCTAGAATTTACACTGGCCTCTCCTAATCTCTGACTTAATTTTGAAGAGCAGACAATGGGTTCTTTACAATGAGCTATTTAAAAGGTTAAAATGGAAGAGAAGCACTAATAAAGCCTTCTTTGTATTTCATTCTGTCATGTGGCTTAGCTGTAGCCAAGCCTATTCAGTTTGAAATGGCATCAATGCTCCATAGAGACCAATTCATCCTTCTGTTCCTGAAGTGCAAACAACTCATAGAATAAAATAGCACCAGAAAGCAAGAGGAAAATCTCTGTGGGGCTGCTGAGAGTCTAGCTTTGTGCAGTGAAATAGACCGACCTCAGAACAGGAGGGAAGAGTGGTTGACTCAGACCTCAATTGATGCTTAAGGTACTGGACATGGAAGTCTCTCAGAGGTATTTAGAGGGTCTCTATTTCTTCAGCACTGAGTCTGTTGAAGTCTTTATTCTGTTATTTTCACAGCATGATCAGTCCTGCTTCATGGATGGTGAATTTAGGTAAAGTGAAAATAAGATCCAAATTTTCAGAAGGAAAATTCAGATTACACAGAGGTTTGGGTAATTAGTGATACTCAGGCTCCCAAAAATTTCTGAGAAGTTGAGATTCAGCCAGAAAAGCTCTAGAAAACCTTTCTACTCCAACTCAAACAATTTCAGGATCAAGTTGAAGGCATGTAGTCAGTAATGTTCCCCAGGCATCAGTAGTGGGTCCAATTTTGTTCAGTATCTTTATTGATAATCTGGATGAGGACCTTGAGTGTACTCTCAGCAAGTTCACTGATGACACAAAACTGGGGGCATGGCCCATAGCCTGTCAGGCTGTGCTGCTATCCAAAGACATCTGGACAAGTTGGAAAGCTGGGTGAAGGCAAACCTTATGAATTCAATAAGGACAAGTGCAGAGTCCTCCATCTGGGGAGGAATAATGACAAGCACATAGTACAGGCTGGGGGTTGCCCTGCTGGAAAGCAGCTCTGTGAAGACCTTGGAGTCACAGTGCACAGCAAGTTCTCCATGGACCAGCAATGTGCCATTGTTTCCATGAGAGCTAATGGCATCCTGGCATGCTGTAATGGAAGGGAGTAATTAATTGATGTAAGATATGATTTTTTCAAAATTAATATTATAATTAATATTCATTAATGAATATTTATTAATTTTGATATTCAGAACTCTCGCCATCCCAGCCACTAATTTTAATAATAATAAGGTTCTTCTTCAATGGTCATGGAAAGCATAATACAAAGGAATAACTAGATCTGGAAATAACTAGCAAAATACAACAAAAACTAGCAAAATACAACAAAAACACTAATTGAACTGGGAAAGGTTCTTGTGATCAATATACTTCTTGCCCACTAAATGGACTCAGGAGCTCCTTTCTGTGTATGGCAGAAGGCCATTGGTAAATTACAAGAGACCTTAAGTATTCATAAAATATTATCTCCTGACTCATGGAGCTAGACACAGCTTCAGACAGTACCCAAACGCTATCAGGGAATTCTGTTGATGTCTTGTTGGCCTCTAAATCTTCTGGTTCTTCCCAGGCTTCACAGGATGCTGGGGAAAGAGTCTCTGACCTTATACTGATTTCTTTTGACCATCTGTGTGTCCCATCTAGTGCTGCTCATCTTGGCAGGTGTAGGCAGGATGTCTTTGCAATGTGCAGTCTCAGCAAAGATGTCATGCTGGCTATGCATGCCTCTCACACAGAGACACTTATGCCTGTTCCTGGTAAAGTTGAAGCAGGCAGTTTCCAGGATGTTCAGCAGGCAAGCAAGCATGGATACAACAGCAGAGCACGTTTTGTTACCTGCTCATAATGGGCCTTTGGGCACAGAATAGCCATTAGTATGGTAGATAGCCACACTTGACCATATTAGGTGAAGCCATAGACTTTCTTTACCCAGGGCAGGGAAAAAACAGCCCTTGCACAAGGCAGGCACAAGCCAAGTGCTTACCACAGGATGTAAACAGGAGCAAAACAAGTCTGGGCAATCGGGGTCACCCAGACTCAGTGGTTCCAGTTTCTTTTGTCCCATTTCCCTCAGTTGCCTCTCCCCATTGCAGAAGGAGGGGGACCAGAAAAATGTATTTGGGAAGCCAGTACATGTATAAGCCTGTTTTGACCTATCAGGCTTACCATGATAGGTGCATCAGGAAAAGTATGTCCAGCAGGTCTAGGGATGTTCTTCTCCCCCTCTACTCTGCCCTGGTGAAATCACACCTGGAATACTGTGTCTAGTTTTGTGTTCCCCAGTTCAAAAGAGAAAGGAACCTGCTGGAAAGAGTCCATCAGAGTGCCACAAGGATGAGTGAAGGACTTGAGCATCTCCCCTGTGAAGAGAGACTGAGCGACCTAGTGCTGTTTAGACTTGAGAAGAGAAGACTGAGAAGAGATCTTATCAATGTATACAAATATCTGAGGGGTGGGTGTCAAGTGGATGAGGCCAGTCTCTCTTCAGTGGTCAGCAGCAATAAGAGAAGGAGCAATGGCTACACTTTGGAATATAGCAGGTTTCACCTCAGCATGAGAAGAAACTTCTTTACAGTGAGGGTGACAGAGCACTGGATCAGGCTGCCCAAAGAGATCATGGAGTCTCCTTCTCTGGAGATTTTCACAACCTGTCTGGATGTGTTCCTGTGCAGACTACACTTGGTGACCCTGCCTTTGCATGGAGGTTTGACTCAGTGATTTCTGCAGGTCCCTTTCAGCCTCTGAAGTTCTGTGTTTCTGTGATTCCATGGTCTGAGACTTTCTTTTTACCAAGCTATGTCATCCACAGGTGAAATAAAAATAAGCTTACACCTCAAGTGTTCCCATACAAAACTCCACATGTGTCAGTTGATGTGTGATCACATACGCCTTCTGATACCAATGCTGATGTATCCTCCTGTCTTTGTTTTTCATGTATCTATAAGCCAAGGATTTACAACTGATGGTCTTATGCAGAAAAAGGCAATGGTTTGTTCAGGAATATATGGCTGCCTCTGACAATGTTTGCCAGCAAAACTCTGCTACTTATCACTGTAAGATCTCTTCCTCAGTCTAGCATCTCTTCCAGGTGAATTAATTAGGGCAATCGATGAGGCAGGAATTATAAAATATGTAGTTATTTTATTTTCAAAAAGCCTCTCCCACAAACTGTATACAAACTAGTGAAATTTGGGTTCTAATTTGGTCAGGAACATCCTTATGTTATGCTTATGGGAAATTTAGTAATTTAGGAGAATCAGAAAATCGGAAAGGTTTAGCCACTGAATGGCTTTGCCACATTTATTAATAGGCAGCCTGGAGCCCTGGGGAAAGTCTGTTCTACTCATGGTGGTGGAGTAGAATTCAGAGAGAGTCCTTGGCTCCTTTGCAGCTGTTTTGGAATTGCTAGGCATGTTCTCATGAATGGTGTTCGTTTGCAGCAGAGGCAGGTCCTTCCAGTAGGAAGTCAGGGTGTCATGATCTGAAAGCATGGACTGTGTGTTTTCTCTTCACCTTGATCCAAGAAACTCCTAAAGGTTTGCTTCAAGGTCTGCCTAGTCAAGGTCTCTTCTGGTAAACCTGAAGCACTTAAGTTTCCAGGTAGTTCAAGCCCAAAACATTAGGGCTAAACTAGTCTGAAGCAGAACACAATGAGGCAGGGCAGACCATGTTGTCTGAGCAGAACAGTGAGTCAGGCCAGAGAAGAGCAGCACATTGCTTGCATCTTAGCTCCGTTTATATTATTTGCCCAAGTATAGTGGCCCCTTTTGCCACAGAGATTCATTAATCAGAACAGCACTTTACACAACTGACCATAATAGGTGAAACCAGGGCTTGCTTATTCTTATTTGGGCAAGACACTCACAAGTGGATAAACACCTGTGGGTACCTGTTTATCACTTTAGGAGGCAACATAATGGCCCAAGCTGTTCTTTACCTCCTGCCCATGTGTCCTCCATCAGCAGAAGGGTGGGACAAGCTAGAATATGTTTTAGGCCTATTATCTTTCCAGGACAGCAGGTCTGATAGAATGAGGTTCTATTGACACAAGGCTAATTCAAATGTAGATCACATGATGGATAAATATCTGTGTGAAAAATTTTTTGTTGCTGTAAATAGTGAATCACAGAGCTAATAAGTAAATGTTATTAAAGTGGTCCTGAGCCATTGTCAGTTTCCTAGCCTCTGCACCTTAGATGACCATGAAATCAGTGAATAACTTCTTTCCATTCTTTTCCTTTCACAAGTAAAGCTGTGGTTTGAAATAGGAAGACTGGGGCAAGTGAATAACAATAATAATAAAAATCCTCTACCTTATCATAAAGCTATAAATGACTACTAAAAAGTCTTGATTACCCACTTTTGATATCACAACTTCATACTGTAGAAGCAGCACTTGACTGTTGACATTTGTTATTAATGCTGAAGAGCATAATGCCTGTGGTATTTTTCTTTGGTTTTGTGTATCCCTAATGCCTTGTCTGCTGCATCCTGGGCTCTATCATGTTCTCACTGACATCACTGAGGGTCTTGTCAATAGATAGGAAGCTCCCAATTGGCTATTTCTGCAAGCACTGTATGAATCTACTCTTATTTCTCATGGCTTATTTGATTATGATTGGGAAAATCGTTTTTATTGAGCTGGCACTTGCAACGACCTGTCTTTAGTGAGCACAAGTCATGAACAAAGTGTTGTTTCAGGTCTTGTCCTGCCTTACAATGTAGGACATTCAGTAGTGTTAGTAACTAATTTTCTAAGACTT
>VWZI01006215.1:41327-53787 GCA_013396835.1 Psilopogon haemacephalus | reverse complement strand
ATTTTTTTTACCTACATGTCTTCCTATTCTTCACCTGTGGGGTGGGAGGGATGATGTGTCATCATGACAAGTAATACAGATATTTTTATTACAAATTATTTTCTCTACTGTGATGTTTGTAAGCATGGACAAGAACTTGAGCTAAAACATATGACCTGTATTAGTGAACACTATGAAAAAAATAATGGCTTGAAAATTGGAGAGAACGTTTGAGTCTGCAAAGACTTGGAAAATATTTTTTTCTTCCAATAAAAGTGATTTAAATTGTAGGAAAATGTGACAGATTAGTAGTTTTTCAGTCAGGCGTTCTCCTTCTAGGCCTTAAGAATGAGTAGAAGGAGCACTTGCACATTTTTCCATAAGGCTGTGGGTTTTCACTTTGATCTGAAATATTGGAACATAATATGTAATTTTCCTCTCAAAGTGAGAACAGATTTTGACTTTCCAACCTCCCCTGCCTCCCCTCCCCCTCAGGCATTGCCCACAAGCATATTAGTTGGGATGAAATGGTAGCATCTTCGAGAAAGCAAAGACCAGTTTATGTCCATGAAGACCACCAACTAATTGTTAATTTCTTCTCAGATGTTTCAGCTGTATCAACCTTTTTTTAAGGTCTTCCTCACAATAGCATAAAAGGCAGTCATATTTTACAAGCTTCTCGTCAGCTTTTTATTGAAAGCTTTACTCAGTTATGGATAAGCAGAAGGGAAGAAGTCTTGTAGTCTACAGAATACCGTAACAGAGGAGGCAAGAAACTATTAAAACATAGGCCTGAAACCTAAATTATGAAGGTTTATTTCTCAGATGATTACCCAGGAACCCTCATGTAATGCTGTTTCATTTCTTCCTCATTGTTCATCTGTACATGAGAATTATAGCTGATACCTTGTGAATCTGGACTGTAAGAAAGTCATATATCACTGGCAACAAAACGTAACATGCTAAACATTTTTTCTTGTTCTTAAAACATTTGAAATTGTGTGATACCTGTTCTTCAGCTGAACAGTATGGTATTTCTCTGGATCAGTGAATAAACTAGCCTTCATTTTATTCTCATAGTTTCTACAGATTTTCTCAATCTATCAAAGAACAAACAGTTTTTTGAGTGTATTTGGCATGACCTAAGAACACAACTGTTCACTCTCAGTATAGTTCAATGGTCTTACATATCTTCAAAACCTTATTTCCTGAGTGTCTGTCAACAGAATGCCTATGAATTAGTATCTATTTTCTTTTTTAAAAGTGTCTGGAGTGTCTCATGTATTCACAGGAAAGGCTCAATACTTCTGAACTTTCTAGAAACTTGGAAGTAAACTGAATGCCAAAGATCCCAGCTCATTCTGATCTTAACTGTCAGTGAAAGTTAATGTTATAAGGGAGCATCTTCAAATTGTGGAGAAGCCTATATTAGATGCCAACCTCATATCAGGGCTCAGGTCTAACCTTACCATCATTTTGAATTATCTCCGTCATTCTTGCAGCTACTGGAGAGCAACTCTGAGTTTGTAATTTTCATATTTCTTCAGATGATTTGGCATAGACTCTCTTCCATGTGTCAATCAGCAAGACAGCCAACAGAAAGTTTTTTTGCCTTCAAACCTATTTTACTCTTTCTCATGATTACTTATACTTGTATATTCAAATTAATTTAACATGTCTAGAAAATTTCTGCTCTATGGATACAACATATTTTTCTTTTTCTTTATTCTGATATTCCACTTGCCCTTGTTTTTTCCCCATTGACTTGTAGTAATGAGGTGGCACAGGGGAAATGTCTTTAATCAATTGTAGAAACTTATAGCACTATTAGGATTGCATGTATCTCAAAACACTTCATCACTGTCTCTTTCCAGTGTTCATAATTCTGGTATATCTGGTGCACCAGTGTCACGTCATTCTTTTACATTAAACAATCTAATGTAACCACTGAACACAGTGAAATGATGAAATGCTGAGCGGCTTCAAAAAATAATAGTAAAATTTTTAAAAACCCAAACACTTGTTTTCACCTTGGAAAGCTGCTATTAGTTCATTCTGTGATTTTACACAATTAAAAGGAGAGCTAGACAGGTAAACAGGTAGACCACAGATAGAGAGAGGCAGATAAACATACAGACCAAACTTGAGCACAACATACACAGGGAAACAAAGCTCAGGTTTCTCACCTTAGATTGCCTGCTTAAAAATATAAAATGAAGGAGGAAAAAATATTGTCTTTTTTAATTGCAAAAAAAAGATGAGAGAAAATTTTACTTGAGATCTCTGTTTCTCGACTTTTGTTTTACTTTCATTTTATGTATTTGTATATTCCTATTTTATTTTTGTTCCAACAATAGTTACCCCTTACAGCTTTCAAGCCTATCTTCCATTTAAATTAATGCTTTCATTCATACTGCATCTTGTCTAAATCTAGAGGTATTTCCAGTGAAAATTACTTTACTGCAGTCAAAAGTCCAACTATAGCCTATCTAGCCACTTGGAGTTATTTTTTATTTAGCAGTTCATATAGTTCTGCATGTCAGTGCTCAGCTGCACTACTATCACTGTATTTATTTCCCTCTTTTCTCTCCTTTGGCAAGGTTTATGACCCACACCAAACTTTAAACTAGCACAGCTTCCTGTGGGTTACTCGATAACAAGTTTAGAGCTACTCCAAAGCCATACAAGTACCAATGGTGTCTTTGCTGCAGCCAAGACACATAAAAACGCTTAGGTAATTTAACATCAGCAACATAAGCATTGTGTATTGGCAGATTCTCAATATGGATTCATATATAGTTATTAATCTACATAGTTGGCAGTGGTGAATCTGGAAAATTTCAGTAAGTACCATTAGGCAGGGAAGAGTGCTGTATCATATGTGATAGAGTTCTGTCAGAATTTATGTGTGGAGAGTGTATTTATCACCGCTCCAGTGACTGACTCCAGAATAGGCTTATTCTGAATCTAGGGTCATTATTTGATCGCCTGAAGAAAAAACGGAATGGAAGGGGAAAAATATCCATGTAAAGCTTTTATCTCTTTAGTTGTTCACCTTCTTAATTCTTATACGAATTATCTCTGGCTGTTGAGTAAAAAAAATCACATCTTATTTCACTTTTTCTCTCACACCTCCCCCACCCTTGTCACTTTTTTGCCATGATCCAGCCACCTTAGCCTAAGAGCAGTCTTCAGTCATTTTCCTCTAATCCTATATATCCTTGCTATTACTTGGTACAAGGTCTCATTTTTTTATTTGCATTGCCCTGCAAAAAACAAACAAAAAAAAAAAGTATCTTGAAAGTAATAAAGAGAAGGGCAAAAAGATCTTAGCAGAAGCATCATTTCCCCTATACCTAGGATGTGTCTGAGATCTTCAGGACATTTCCTAAGCCTTTCTAATTAACAATAAGTTATAACTGATTTAGTTAATTAAAGAATTATATTTTATTAAGTTAACAATCAAAGCCAGTTATGGGTTAACAGCACTACCTGAAGTCATAACTTTGAGCATTTTTCTCTTGACTCAGTTACTGATGTTGTTTGGTTGTCAATTGTTTTCTTTACCTTGAACTCCATTGTGGCATAAATAAGGTGAAGTAGATCAAGTGTCATGGACTAAAAATGTGAGCAACTGATGAAAGAATGTAGTTAGTGATTTACATTGGGCAGAAGTATTTTTTGTGTTAAAGCCTTGGCATCCCCATTCCTTGAAAAGCCAGTTGCACTGTGTCATCTAAGACTGTCCAATATGCCACTGAGAGAATACCAGATGTTAGCACCCAGGGGATTAATTTTTTCCAAAATAATATTTAATGACTGTATGGATTTATTTATACACATATAAATATATGTGTACATATGTATATGTGTATATATATATATGTTCCATATAATAGATTTGGTGCGTTAGCGGCAGCAACTCATTCTTAAGTCTTATCTCTAAGTCACCTTTCATGTATATGTACATACAATATCGATTACACTCCATAACACTTGAAATAGGACCGGTAAATATATGTAGAAGTCATCAATGAAAAGACACACGTATTTCTAGTGATGCTTGCTCCTCTGTTTTTCTTTTTCCCTTCTCCTTCTATTGTATCCATTCATCATTATATAGATCCATTCAAATAATAAACTCTTAAGGGTAAGATCAGTGACCTTAACTTGTTTCTGAAACACATGGCATACTATTATACACATAGTTAAGAACACCACAGAATTATACAATCATAGAATGGTTTAGGTTGGAAGAGACATCAAAGATCATCCTGTTCCAACCCCCTGCCATAGGCAGGGACACCTCCCACTAGAACAGATCGTTCAAGGCCTCATCAAGCAAGGCTTTGAACACCTCCAGGGAGGAAACAGCCACAATCTTCCTGGGCAACCTGTGACGGTGTCTCACCACCCTGTGAAGAACTTCCTCCTAATGTCCCATTTAAATCTCCCCTCTTCCAGTTTAAACCCATTCCCCCTCATCCTGTCATTACAAGACTTTGTGAATAATCCCCCCCAGCCCTCCTGTAGGCCCCCTTCAGATACTGGAAGGTTACTGTAAGGTCTCCTCAAAGCCTTCTCTTCTCCAGGCTGAAACGCCCCAACTCTCTCAGCCTGTCTTCGTAGCAGAGGTGCTCCAGCCCTCTGATCATTTTCTTGGCCCTCCTCTTTACTCTCTTCAGCAGTTCCATGTCCTTCTTGTGCTGGGGGCTCCAGAACTGCACACAGCACTCCAGCTGGCGTCTGACAAGAGCAGAGTAAAGAGGGAGAATCACCTCCCTTGCCCTGCTGGTAATGCTTCTCTTAATGAAGCCCAGGACACCGTTGGCTGTATGGGCCACGTGTGCACACTATCAGCTCTTGTTGAGCTTTTCATCCACCCAGAACCTAAGGCCCATTTCCTCAGGACTGCTCTCCAGCCACTCACCACCCTGCCTGTGTTTGTGCTTGGGATTGTGCTGACCCAGGTGCAGGACCTTACACTTGGCATTGTTGAATTTCATGAGGTTGGCCTGGGCCCTCCGGATGGCATCCCTGCCCTCTAGCAAGTCGACTGTGCCACACAGCTTGGTGTCATCTGCAAACCTGCTGAGGGTGCACTAGATCCCTCTGTCCATGTCACTGACCCCTGAGGGATGCCACTTGTCACTGGTCTCCAGGTGGACATTGTGCCATTGATCAGTACTCTCTGTGTGCAACCATCCAGCCAATTCCTTATCCAGCGAGTTGTCCACCCATCAAGTCCATGTTTTTCCAGTTTGGTGACCAGGATGTCATGTGGGACAGAGTCAAATGCCTTACTCAGGTCCAGGTAGATGACATTAGTTGCCTTTCCCTTGACCACCAAAATTGTCAGTCATGTTTTGCCCTTGGTGAAGCCATGCTGGTTGTCATCCTACTCCTCTGATTTGTTTTCCAAAGAGCCTTCAAGAGGATCTGCTCCATGATCTTGCCAGGAACAGACATGAGACTGACCGGTCTGTAGTTCCCAGGGTTATCCTTTTTTCCCTTCTTGAAGATGTGTTATATTTGCCCGTTTTAAGTCAGCAGAAACTTCACCAGTCTGCCATGACCTTTCAAATACAAGTGGTTTGACAACTTCATCTGCCAGTTTTCTCAAGACTCGTGGGTGGATCTCATCAGGCCCCATGGACTTGTGCATATTCAGTTCCTTAAGTGCTCACGAACATGATCTTCAATTACAGTGGGCAGGTCTTCACTCCCCTAGTCCTTACTTTCCTCAAGACCTGTGCAACCTGTGATACAACCATTAACTTGGCTGAAATTGTGTTGTCACAGTGCCCAGGTTAGAAAGACTAGGATAACAATTAGACTTGAATACTCTCCATCATGGAGACAAATATTGGAGAACCAATGCTCTGCAAGCAATGTCCCAGACCTATAAAAATATCAAAGAACATAAATCACATTGATTTAAAGGGGGACAAATAAGGATAAGGAAACAAATATCATCTGGATGGAGATCTGCAATATCATGCTAGAAGCTTCGTACTCCAGATATTTTAAACCCATGGGTATTTGGCACATCAATCAGGTCCACTTCAGTGAAAAATCTTGGGTTTATTTCACAAACACAAGTTTTCTGATTTCACACATGGCACAATTCCCACTGCCCACCTCAAACTTTGGGATGCTGTGGTGGTTCAGCAGTTATCCACTCCCCCACCCCCCACACACACTTTGAAATAACCCATGCTAGGACTCAGTTGGCTGGAAGTTAATAAATGAAGCCTTGTATTTACAGATTTGTACAATATACAAGCAGGTATTTCCAATATATAGCAGGTATTTGCAGATATATACAGTGAAAAGGTAATACAGAAACACCACACCCCTCCCAGAGATCAAAAATCCCTAAGAGTGGTTTCTAACCACCCTACCACCTTCCTGCCTTCCCAATCTTATCTCACCATCTGTTTTATGCAGCAGATAAGCGAAGGTAGATCAGCCAGGGCAATTAGCAGCAGGAAAAGTAGTGAATGAAGTTATTCAGATCCAGCTACACAAGCAAGGAGAGAGAGAGCAGCAGCTACAGCCCAAAGCGGTCTGACTTATCTATGTGTTTGGGTTACAACTCTTAAACTCTTTTTTTTTTTTTTTTTTTTAGTAAAACTATGAGTGAAGTAGCATCATCAGTGTTTTCCTTTCTCAGCCTATAGTCTAATTTCTCATTCAAATCCTCCAATTAGTTTAAACCAGCACAGATGCTGTTGGTGAAAGATTAAATTATGAGGCTCAAGAAAGCATGTGGAGAGGACCTTCTCCATGGTTTTCTAAGGCCCCTATCATGACCTTTCTTAAACTCCTATTAAAGAATACATCTCATCCCACTTTGATAAATTCTGAGCAGTAGTCCAGTTAGACATTTTAAAATCAGTTGTCAATTAAGTAACTGATAATTTGTTTTCATCCTTCCACAAAAACTCTTCCCTTGCAACTGCGGTAAAGTGAGATGTCTGTGAGATATAGGTATGGCATAACTGAGCTTTGATGTGAAGAACTGCAGCAAGAGGCTTCTCCTCCATAGACTGTTCACATCTTCCTTAAGAAATGAGAGTTGGAGTAGAAGGGGAAAAACTGAGAGAGAACAACAAAGAAAACAGCTGAGGTTTATTTCCTTTTCAAGTCTCAGTTATTAGAAACTATTTTTTTTGTGTGTGTGTTTATCAGGCTTAGAATTGGCAACCTGAAGTAAAGTGGCATCATCTATCTTGTTAAATCATTCTTGTTGCATATTATCTTGTCACAGCTTTCACTGAGTCTCTACTTGGGTTAAATTAACAAAAACCAAACCATCCAGACAAACAGTTTAAAACAAACAAAAGACAATAACCAAGCAAAAAACCCAAACCACAACAAGTAAACAGAAAAACAACAAAATTAAACAAAACAAATTAAAAACCCCAAACATCTGAACACCTGTGTGCTAAAGACAGACTGTGTTAAGGCAATTATATTTTGTTTGTGGTATCAAGATTCTTTGCCAGCTACTGAGATTCTTTAGTCCAAGATCCTTGCCTTTGCCATCCCATGAAAAAAAGAATCGCAAGGATGGAGATTTGTATGAACAGAAGACAGAAAATAAAATATTATCTGCATCTTCATATATGAGGTAGAAGACCTGTAATAGTATTTGCACCTAAACCTCCTAAGTGAATTAAAAAAAAAAAAAAGTTTTGTCCACAACAAAATCAGAAAAATGATTTTTATTAGCTTTTCAGAATGGTCATAGTGGCAATGAAAAGATCTTATTTCAAATTATTCTTTTGGGATAACACATTTTAGTGGTGTTTAACGTTGTGAACCTGTTATGAACTCTTCTTTTATCCTTGAAGCTAAGGGGGCAGCTAGATGACTTGGAAATGTACTATATGGGCTTTACCTCCCCACATGCCCCTTCTCACTCACTTTCTTTCTGTAACCCATTTTCAGAATTTTTTGTCTGACCTTGCTGGGCAAATTTTACAACTGCACCACGGGAGGCTGCAAGATGTCTGGGCTTTTAATTCCAAGTGTAGCATTTACTCACCCCACCGAAGTTATCTGGTACTTCCAAAGAATAAATTACTTTGCTCGGTTCTTAAATAATATGATTTGCATGCTTGAAATGAGATCACCAAAGTAATTGTAGAATATTGCTTGCCATTACAGTCATTATAAACAGGCAGATGTAGGATCATTCTCATGGAAAACTTTCCTGCTGGGTTTTCATGGAGATAAGTGCACAAAATTCAGTTCTGAAAAGATGTTGAATAGAATGAATTTGCTATTCACTGACTGTCTGATGATGATTTGCTTGTTAATTGGGATTTTAGGCTTAGAGAAATTTTAACAAATGTGATTGCTAAATTCTGGAGGTTGCCTCCCTCTTTGCAAGCCATGTTTACAGCTATAAATTCTTTCTTCATTGTGCAGTATTTCAGTGGAGATATGTCATTGGGGAAATACAGCGTTACTCATTTTTATGAGATTTGCAAAGATATTTTCAACTTTACTGCATGGAAAGAACATGTTAATTTAATTCATAAAGGTGCTTAACTCTACACTTAATTTTAAGCACATACTTAATTCTTAATATTTTCTTAGTGATTTCAACAAGTGATTAAATGTAGGCAGTGTTTTCCCATGCAGCAGTGTCCTAAAAAGCCACATCTTAAGTAGCTAATTACTTACATTGATAGGGGGAGACTCAGACACAGAGATGTACCTAAGTAACTGAATTCAGGTGCAGAGTATTTAACTAAATGTTTGCTAAGTGTTTCATCTAGGAACCAGTCACTTGTCTGGCATAACCACTGCCATAATCACCACTATTAGAATGGTATGACAACTGTATATGACCCTATTTTAGAAATGCTGTAAGCCAGTGGTGATAAACTGGGTGCACACATGTGGCAGTAAAAACTACTCAAATTCTGTCTGAAGATGGCCTGAGGAGACAGAACACCAGTTTAGATGAAAAAAAAAAAATAAAAAAATTACAGTTAGAATGGATGTGTTGAAGGTTTTTCCCAGGTGCCATGCAGGTCAGGATCTGAACCTGGGTATTGTCTTGGTACCTTCACTTCAGAGTACCTCTTCCAGGCACCATGGGATTAGGAAACAGAAAATCATGGGCTTGGAGCTGTGAAACAACTGGATGAAGCTGGGAGACTGGTATTTACTGAAGACCAACTCTGAAAAGAGCATTTCTAAAGCAGAAGGTGATGGATCCATGTGGTGGCTATGAAATTGTTTTGCTTCCTCTTTATGCTGCTGCACCTCATGCTGCATGTCTTCCCAATGCTCCAGTGTGACTGGATCCTGACCCCACATGACAGACTGTGAGTCCAACAATGGGCTTGTGAGTGCCTGCCAGCTCCCTCCCACAGCCTCAGAAACACTTTCAGCTCCAGAAAAGGGACATAAGGTTTGGGAAATATGCCCATAAGGAGCCACATGTGCCAACACAGCAGAGATTTCTGAAAGCAGGAAAAGATCAGTCAAAAGTAGAGAGTTAACAGAGGAGAAACTGCTGGAATTCTTGGCAAAGAGATGTTTCCATCTCTCTCCTTTTGAAGGGGAGAAGCTAATTTCTGTATTACAGTATGTGTCCCAAGGTACAAACTTCACTTCAGAGTCCCTTTACACCACTATTTGCAGGACAAGCCCAGTCCCTGGATTTTCTTCAGGGCTTCAAGGTACAGTAAAGAATTTTATCTCAGTCACCTCTCTTTCAGAGAGGGAGGAACTGAGTCTCAGGGAGCTGAAACAGCTCACTCAAGGTCAGTAGAAAAGGCAGAAACAGAACTCAGGAGATCTGCTTATCCCTTCCCTCTCCCATAACCACTACAACCCCCCAGCCAATGATGAATCCATTATGACAGACTCATATAATATCTAATGTCATGAAAAGGAAAAAAAAAAAAGAAGAAAAAAAAAAGAAGAAGAAGGAAAAGAAGAAGGGAAGAGAAACTGCAAAAAAGCATGTAGAATAGAGATATACATTTCTCTTTAGAGCAATAAATCTTTCCAAAAGGAAGTAGGTTAAAATTCTTTATGTTAAAAAAATGAGGTCCACAAGGACTCCAAATTTCAGTTTGATTTTTAGCTGAGGCATTTTTTTTCTTTATCAAACACTTTGTGCTGTTATGTGATAAGGGCCCCATGCAGACCATAAAACTAATTTATCATCTGTAAGGTGTACAAAGAAAATGGTAACTGCCTGCTTGTCTGCTTGACATATGAGGTCATTTTTGCCGCTAGCTTTCTAATACTGAGCAATTTTATCAGCTATTTATATACATTAATTGTAGGCACCCATATGTTCACTGTTGTATTTAATAATGCATTGCATTGAATATGCATTCCTTAAGTTTCAGCATACCATGTGCATCTTTTATTTAACTGTTTGGTTTGCCTATTAAAGCCTATTATTCAGCTCTGCTATGTAACCCATACTTTCTCAAGTGGATTTATGTTTCTTTAAATTTTGCTCACCATATTGGAAGGCAGTAGTATGAACAAGGTTGCCTCTCTCTTCCCAAAGGAATAGTAGAAAAACAAGCACAATAAGGACCCGTCCACTTAATAACACTAAACAAAAAGAATTACTCCATAAGTCTCTTTCCTCAAGGACTGGCAATGCAGTTGTGCTTTATGGTATGCACACAGGCGTGGTTCTCTATCAATATAGGAAGGGAATTAAACAAGGGGCCTGAATGTGGTGCCAGCTCAACCAGCATTAAAACTACTGCTGATGGAAACAAGAGCAGAAGGTCAGCTTAACTGCAGATGAACATTTGCAGTATTTTCCTCTGAAAGATGGCCATGGGACAAGAAAGATTGAGCAATGATGTGTATTTAAACACATTAACTCTGAACTGTCTGATTCCCCAGTGTTTTGGTGCTGATAAATACTCCTATAAGCAAGTAGAAATCAAGGTACATTAAAAAAAAGAAAAAGCAACATTTGTAAACAGCATCTCTGAAAGGGATGGTTCTTCCTCAAAGACCTCTTTCTCTGGTGTAGTTGCAAGCTTTTCCCTTTCAAATTGCTATTCAGTTATAACATGACTTTATTTCTGACCCATAAGAGTAACCTTTCCACGTCAGTGGAGCTTGACAAAGAATCCAGAAAGGAAGGCCTGTCCATTCTTTTTCATTGTGCTTGGGAAAATGGTAGCTCCACACACGTGTGAGCAAAAGGACATCTTGAGAAAGTCCTTTGTAAATAAGTTGCCTTTCTGTAAGAATTCCAAGCTTGTTTCACAGATAAAAAAATCTTCAGCAGCTGGAGATACTTCAAATGGTGCTCTGAACATTGCATTCTAAACTGAGTAGTAATCTGTTGCAGCCTTTTTAGAACAGGCTGAGAAGTCCTCAGCCACGTATCCTATGCATTGTGCTACCATCAGGTAAAAAGGTGCTGTTGCTAACCTCAGAGATGTACCATGATGATTTCAGGGGATTTGAATTTTAATCTCCTACTCATATTTCTAAGGAGCAGAGGAAGTGACAAACACTTGTCTTCAGGCAGCCACATATTTCTTATGACATTCAGAAATGCAGCAAAAGAAGTCATTGTGGGACTAGGGGACAAGTTTCCTCTTTATAATTTCTTCTTTGTTACTCTCCTTCACGTCCTCTTAAACCTGAAAACCCAAAGTTGCTCTTTAAAAAGTTCACAACTTACATTTCAATTGAAAATGCATTTCCCAAAGGCTGAATTTCCTAGTTGTGGTTTTGAAAAGAAGATTCTGTAGTAAATGTGTCCGTCTTTGAAAAAGGTAACAGGAAACCTAAGTGGAGTTTGTGGGCAACAGGTCTGAAACAACAGCAATGCTTTTTGACAGCTAAGTACATTGGTCATCCTTTCCAGAGATCATGGCAAGAGCTTGTGAGCACCTCTGGGATCCACTAGACTTTGCCCTTGTATGTCAAACTCAGACTTCTTTCTTAAGTCTGTGTGTGATTAAGTGATGAAGAGGAACATTCTCTTTTAGGCATTATCTTTAATGTATTAAAGGGTCTTTCATCTAAATGTTTTTTGTTTAATTTACTGCCTATGAAAGATGCTGACAAACAGCCTCCATCTTCCTTCAGAATAGCTTCCTAGCAATGTCTGGAAAAGTTTCTAAATTTGTACTGGTCTGTCCATATGCCTTTGCATGACATATGAGTGTCTCCTCCATAGACAAAAATATATTCTAGATACTATGTAAACACAACATTCTACCCTAGGTAATTACAATGAGTTCTTAAATAGCATATTTTATATTGAGATCTCAAAGCATCCTAAGAATAAGTATTGTGATTCACTCTGAAATAAGTGAAGGATGAAAAGGGAAATATTTTGCTCAGTACAAAACAGCTGGCCAGTAGCATGTGCTCCAGAGCATAAACAGAACTTTACAGCTTCCTGAATTTTAACCTGTGATCAACTCTATGCTAGTCCTAGCAGGGACTTGACTTATTT
>VWZI01006215.1:19483-41320 GCA_013396835.1 Psilopogon haemacephalus | reverse complement strand
CTTGACTTATTTTTTTACTTTTTTCTAAACCTATAGCTTTTATTAAATGCAACCTTCTCCACATCCAAAAAGTGAGCACTTATTCAATATTCTCTATACCACAGTTCGTAAGAACTGATCGACTCAGAGATCTTCTCACTCCTTACCTTTCCTTGCTCACTTCTGCTTGAAAAGGTGCAAGTGAGCACACAGTCCTCTTCATTCCTCTGTTTCCACTCCCCCCCACAATCTATATGGCTGAAGTTAAGGAGTAAGACAGTTCCAACTCTCCTGCATGGGCATAAATTGATATCTTTGCCACAATCTCACTATGCCCCAGAAAGCAATCTGTAAGATGATAAAAATAAATGTTAAGAAGATTCTGCATTTTTTTAGCTAGTGGGTAATGAGAAGTCAACACTAGAAGTTTATAAGTATGATGGATCTTTAACAATGACTAGGTTAAAATTTGTTAGAAGAGAAAAAAAAAAAGACCAAAAAAAACAAATCAAATACCAAACCCTGCTTGTCTCTCATAAGCTGCCAGCATCAGTAAAAGCTACCAGTTGTAATAGAAATCTTCAGGAGATGTTGCATTTCAACACAAGCCCCTGAAAGAAAAAGGTATCCTTACCATTTTAGTCTTGCAGTTCAGTTACAGGAGACTTAGCAATTTTCTGGTCCCAAATAGCCATCCTCTGAATGCAAAAGCAATACTTTTAATTCTTTTTATATTCTTTATCCTGACTCCTGTCACACAACACTTTATATATAATGTCTACATTTAACCAACATTAGCTATCTAATTGTGTCAATGCTTTGACCTCTGTTCCTAAATCAGTTAAAGGGCCTGAAAGAACAGGGGACAAGATTAGAGTGAAGGGTGTCACGGGAATGAGTTAACGGAACACAGTATCCCGTGGAACGAGGGGGTCTTGGCACCCCC
This sequence comes from Psilopogon haemacephalus, assembly GCA_013396835.1. Lineage (NCBI taxonomy): Eukaryota > Metazoa > Chordata > Aves > Piciformes > Megalaimidae > Psilopogon > Psilopogon haemacephalus. The sequence goes on along the minus strand of VWZI01006215.1, from coordinate 40,395 downwards.
CTCACCGGTTCTTTGGGTTTCGATCGGCAGAAAAAGACACGGATATCGCTTAAACGTCAGGTATAAACATTTAACAACCAGGACAGGGGACAACAGAGAGCTTACACGCGAGACAAATCCCGATCGCGCCTATGAGCATCTGCGGAAGTGCGAGGCAAAGGGGGGAAACATGCTCCTTCCCGAACCGAGGCGGGGGAAAACCGCGGAAGGAGGGAGACCGATTTAAGGAAAACAGAAGGAGGGATTGGAAATAGGGAGAAAGGGTCAGCCTTGCCGCCTAGGAGAGCTGCGAGTTGCCTGCTGCCTGCTGCCGTGCACGTGGCTGGGGCTTCTCCCAGTTGCTGCGTGGGTGGCGGCGAACGAACGAGAGCGGGAAGAAGAGAGAGAAAAATGGCTGCTGACCCGTTTAAGTACCCTGCAGGGCGAACGAAGCTGTCCATCAGGCGTCCAACATTTCCCGGCCGGCCAATTGATTCGAGGTTCGACATATATGGGCATCTCGAGGTTCCCACCCTGAGTCCCAAGGCCACCTGGGATGCCCCACCCTTCACCCCCTACCAAACCTTTTAACAGTAGAGGGAGGAGAGAGCCCAGGAATTGGATTAATTTCTGGGGTGCTCCGTCATTCTATGCCGGGACAAAGGGTAAGGCTTATACTCGCCTCTCTAAAAGCTAAAAAGCTGGTCTAAGGCAAAAGGGCAGCTTCTTTATTGTTAGAGCTTCTTGTTGCTCCATCCCTATTACCTCTCCCACCCTCAGCTGTAAGGTCTTCTGCAGAAGTATTGATCTTTTTTTAAATCCTGCTTTAGCTACAGAGCTGAGACAGTGAGAAAACTGTGATGAATTCCCAATATTTTAAATCAAACTTACAGGATTTGTCTGCACCCCTTAGGGTGATCTTGTGTCTGACTGCTGTGACACTGTGGTCAGGGATATTGCTGGGGATTTAATGCTTTGGCCATACTAGACACCTTCTGTTACGATAGGTTAGGATTTGATTGGTGTCAGTCACTCTCCAATCTGTCACACGCAGTTTTCAGCTAGCATAACATTTTAAAGATCATCTTAATGAACTGGCTCTACTTCTGTTTTTGCCTGTTGCTTTCCACTCACTGCCTGCTCACTGCCATTCAGGTTTCCTTCTTTCACTGGTTTTCTAATATTCCACTTCTCCTATTTCAATCCCATTCTAAGCTGCAGCCTTCACTGCTTTCCATTCCCCTCCTGAGACACGATTTCTTGAGTCTCCAACTTCATGTTGGTAAATTCAAAAGTCACTCCAACATCTTGTAGCACCCTGCAATTAGCCTGTGTGCAGGCTTCTCTTCTCTAAAATTTTCCAGCATTTTGGTAGAACTTTCTTTGTTTAGGGGTCTATTTTTTCACACTAAAGCTATCACAGAGAAGGAAACCCATCTAGGCAGCTTTCCATATCCTTAGGGGTCAGCATTAACTATCATCTTGGATGATCAGTGATGGAAGCGGTGATTTCCCAAGATGAAAGAGAATAAACAAATTATTTCAGCAAAATCTAAGCTAACTAGCCTGTCTCTGAAAACAGCTCTGCTATGTAAACAGCTGTATACAAAAAGCAACAAAAATATTGTACAAGAGTGGACTGCACCCATCTCAAAGGGAATATGAGATTAGTATAAATTACAGCAACTCTACAGACCTTTCTTCAGCAGATACAGAAAGGTACTACATATATATAAGCACACCTAAGAAAACTATAGTAGCTGCAGCAGCTACATCTTATATATTAATAAAACCAATATACAAACCAGGAAGAAGTCTAAAGCAGAATTAATATTAGGCAGACTCAAACTTTCACTACAGCTTTCTGGGTAAAGGGCCAAAAGAGGGCTAGGAACCATCTCCATTACCTTCTGACCTTCGCTTTGTCAAGGCAGTGTGTGAAACATATTACACCTGCTATTTCGTGTGGCTAACGGATGCAAAAGCAGCACTACTGGTCAGCTTCTGGTACATTTATGTCTCAGTGTTTCATTTTCAGCATTGCAGGGAAAAACGAAAATTATCAATGTGACTAAGTGCTCATTAACAGGATATACTTCTCCAATTCACACTCAGATGTAAATAATAGAATTTTCTATTATTTGCTCAACTATGTAAATTGCTGGCTTCTCCATTCAAAAATATTTCACAATCTACTTGTAAAGACATCTTTTTATGGCAATATGCTATTCAGAACAGGAATTTCAGAAGCAGGACTTGTGAAGCCCAAACTTATCCTCATTCACAGCAATTCTGNTGTGATTGTAGATAATGCTTTTTACTTGTCTGTGCCTCAGTTTCCTCAGCTATACAAAAGAAGTAGGAGGTCAAGTTCTTTTTGATGTGACAAGGTAATTTTCATTAATCCATCACAGCAGTCACAGAGAAAATACTTTCTATGAATAAAACAACTTTTTAGAGGCAGTAAGGTAATAAGCTTTTACTTGTGCCACAACGAACTTTTCTGTGGGAGTACATGGTTTGAATGGAGGAAAAAAAAAAATCTTAAAAAGTCCCAATCAAACAAGACAGAAGAAAAAAGACAAGTTATTAATCACCTTTTATCTCCCTTCTCCATGCTGGCATTTCAGTGTCTGTTATCCACTGCCTTAACTTAAAACACCAACCAATGTATTTCAGGAGAGCAGCCATCACCTACATCCCAGAGCAGGAACTGCTTTTCCACCCGGCCTTTGGATAGATGAACTCCAGACACTGCTGCCTTAGGGCAGAAGTCTACTCCTACTGGAACTGGTAGCTAATCTCCCTTTTGCTCCAACTGTACCTAGAAATCACAGAAATAAAACCAAAAAGGATAATTTTTGTCACACATAAGAACCAGTCTGAGTTTTTTCTCTCAAAATGTGTATAAATACAGTTTTCAGGACTAATGTGGTCACTGCACAGATCTTGGTATGCAGAGGACTGTGTCACACTGCAGAGATGCACCAAATGAGCAGTGCTGGAGTGTGAAATGACTGTCCTCTCTCTGTGGGGTGCAGCATGAAAAAAACCCATTAGTTTTCCAGATTACAAGAAAACATACTGATAGTGATGTACAGATATCACATATCCATAGATACATACAGACATGAAAACAAAGAAGGCTTGTGCTCTCCCATTGCTCACAGAGCTGGCCATACCACAATGTGTCTGGAACATGAGGCAGGTAGGGAGGGTAAATAACAGCTGTATTTGTTCTTCTTAAAGTAGCTCCATTAAGCAAGAACAGAACCAAATACATCATTTCATCTGGCTTAAACCACGTCATCTGCCTTGAAATAGTTCTGCAAAGGAATCTGCAGAAAAGAGCATTACCCTCCTCTGAAAACTGATGGAAGTATGCTCAGTGCCATGGCTTGGCTGGGAGACTGCAAGGAGACAGAATAGGTGGTAGATAAATAAGGCACTCCCTGTGGAATCCATTACCAGCTGATTAGAAGAACTATTCAGGTTATCAATATCCAGATAAAGCACAGATTGTAAAGGGGAATTCAGCCATGAAGGTGGCCTTCTGCTGCCTCACCTCCAGAACTGAGAGGACCCAACTCTGACTACTGGCCCTGGAAGTACTCCTTACTCATCTTCATCCCATGTATGCCTAAAGGTGTCTACATGTGTGAGGTTTCTGGATGTTTAATACTGAGGGAAAAGGACCAGTGAGGTGTAGGGAATGTGGCACACTATTAACAAAGGAACAGTATGGGGCAGAATGAGGATGCAGCTTCTCCTGCATGCCGCCATCAGCTGAATGACTCTGAGGAGCACATCATGAAAGCCCACAGCCTGATATGTTCTCACAAAAGCCAAGAGATGCACTAATTAAAAGAATCCAGGTCTGACTTTCAAAGAAAAAAAAATGTTCCTTAGTGCCTTTGTCTGATTAAAAGCCACTGACCTGTCTGGAGCAATTGATTTAAGGACACAAGAAACAGAATTGAATCTGGATTACCTTATTTCAGCTAGCTTCAAATGGCAGTACAGCAGCCATTCTCCAGCATACCACTGCCTAACAATGCCTGCTTTCATAGCTCCTTTCTGCAAGCTTTGATTTAGCAGCAAAGCACCAAACACATGGAAAGCTCATCACAGATCTGGGATGAGATCAGCCTCTAAGGCCATCTATGGAGGATTGCCTACACAGGAGTCTGAGCTGGCCTGGCACTGCTGTCCTAAAGCAGACATGTGGGAGACCCTGATGGCGGGATTTCTGGATGCGGAAATGGCATGTAATCCACCTCTGCAAACCCTTGCTTTGGCCACAGCTTGTGATGGACAACACACTGAGTTTGCCTGGGGAGAGCACCACCTCACCAGAGATGATTAAGACCCTAATCACCTGGCTGATTCTCTACAGCTGCACCATCTGTACCCCTGTCTGGTGGGTTATTTTAATTGGACACTTTCAGGGCCCTGGTACATGATTAAAGTGGTTTCTTTCCGCTCTCCTTCCCCACTTTTTTGCACTGCCTGATCACCATATTGTGCTTAGCTGCTCAGTTCTCTGCCTGGCTTGTAACTTGCTTCACTGTCCAGCCAAGAGTGGCAGGGACAGCAGTTTCTATTTTCCTGTTCCTGTCTTCTTTTTTTCTCCTCTTCAGCTCAAAATCTCCAGCCTCATCCCCTACACATAATGGAGCAGTCTTGGAGTCTGCCTCCCAAACTAGCCCATCTCTAGCATCACAGGGAGTCTTCCTTCCCTCCACATGCCCTGTCCCCATGGTATGAGATGTATCATCTGCTGATAAGTCTCATAAGCCCTGTCTGCCAGCAGCAGCTGCTAAGATGGTTCTTGTATGTATCCCAAGCTGCGAGTCCCTACAACAAGGGCAGCATCATTTTGGAGTCAAATGATACAGAAAGAACAGAGATTGTGTGCAACAGAGATTGCAACACAGGGAAGGAAACTTCAATACATCTTTATTTTGGAGCTACACGGCTCAGCATTCCCACTAGTCCTTCCTCCTCACTAAAGCCTTTTCCACACCCTCTGTGCTCTCTGTTTATGTTCACCTGCTAACCAATTAACTCCCCGTTTAGCTGAGTACCTGCAGTGGCTTTATCCTCAGACCACAGCACTAGGGCTATTAACCCTCTAGACTGCATTCAGCTTGGAAAAATACCTATCTGAACGTCTGGAGCATTCATCTGTGAATAGGAAATATGCTACAGTAGTTCATGGCTGGTAAATATAGGATGGGAGAAAGAGAGATTATGCTTTATTATCAATTGACTTGTGTTGCCAATGGGCTTTCTGTCATAATTGACTAATGCCACCCAGAGTGATATACTTCTGCTGATAGCTGCATTACAAGTTAACACTCCAGCACAGTATATATTTTCATTCAATCTCTATAGGAGAAACTCATATATGGCAGCTGGCAATGCCCCAAGGGAGAAAATCAGCCATCTTGGGATGAAATGGAAGGCATTCAACTACAAACAACAGGAGATAGGCATGAATTAGGAAAGTCAAGGCAAAATTAGTCAGAGGAGATTCAGTGTGTTGCAAAACTTTTTAGAAATGGTCCAAATGCTGGAGCTGTGCCTAAGCTGTAGAGATGTTAATGTTGGGGGTTTATTGTTTTTATTGAAGAAGAAGGAGGAGGAGGAGAAGGTGAGGCAAGTAAAACAAATTGTTAATATGTTAACTGAAAAAAAAAGAGCTGCAGAGAGTGACTCATAGGACATGAGATAAAGGGCCAGTGTTGGCAATGCAGCAGCAGCAAGTCCACAGAGATAGGTAGAAACATCAGTATGGCCTGGGGAGGGCTAGGGGTAGACAAGGTTGAAGTCGACACTGTCTCAAAACAAAACCTGCTGATTGTAGCCTGCCTGTAGGAGAAGGCAAAATTAACCTTCCCGGGCACTTGTATCAGAGAAACACAAAATACTCTGGACCAATAACACTTTAATGTACTTCCTCCAAATACAAGATTTTCCCTCGAGGGACCCTCACTGTCATATCTGATTATGTCTTCTTCCCCAACTTGCAGCCAGACCTTGCCACCTCATTCTGCTGCAACATTATCCATACAGAAGTAACAAAATGGGGTAACACCCTGTTTCTGCTGCAAGACCTAGGCAAGTCAGTGACTTATGCCTCAGTTTCCATTCATGCACTGTGGAGATAATTCACAGGACTGCTTAGACATTATGAAAAACCTGCAGAACCTCAAGTGGAAACTTCTGCATATATTATTACTATTTAGAATGGGAACAACAGCATGGGCAGAAGGGGAAAATTTAGTTTCAAATGCTTTATACCATTGTAAAAAAGAACAAAAACAAGTTATCTATATCTCAATGCTTCTCTTCCTCATCATTTGCTGACCAGCAGTGGGTAAAAATATGGGGACAGAACCTTTAAGCATTTCCCTTGCTGCATGATTTCAATCTTTAGGGCACTTGATTCCAGTACTACAGCATTGGTCACCATAAGGCCAATGCAGAAGACTGGGCACCATGCAGGAGTAGTTCTCCCTATCTTATCCCAATATTCTTCCCTTACCCGCCCCATCCCTACACCCAAGCACAAACACTTCCTTGCTGAGGAGGTGTGTCTGCAACCCATCCCTGCTGCAAGACACTCCAGATAAACTTCTTGGCAGAAGTCTCTCTCCCCCTACGCATGACCACCCACAAACACATAATTTTATCTTTCCCATTGCACTCCTGGAGCCAATGCTGGCTTTAAAAATAAACACAACATCTTGGCAGCAGATGGAGGACTGATACAAAACAGCACCGGTCAAATTATGCCCCTGCCCTCCCCTTTCCTCTCCCATTCCTCCCCAATAAGTGAGCAACAAAGAGAGGGAGAGGAGAAATGGCCCATTTTCCAGCTTGTGAGATGATTAGCACTGAAAAAGGATTTGCTGCACCAAAATATGCCTGGAGGTTGTGTAAGCACCAGCTGCCATCTAGTGGAAAGCTGGTCTGATCTGTCACCACGCAGACACTGCCTCATTTACCTCCACAGCAGGAGGCGAGGGAAGAGTATTCTCCTAAATGTGTTAACTTAGCAGTGTTATACACTAGAAACAAATTAATATATAATTCTTCTGTGTCTTAAGGTCATTACTGCCAAGGCATAAATTAATAGAGCTATTCCAGTTAATTCATTTTGGCGTTTGCTTCTGCATGTCTGAGCACATATGTGACTGCAGCCTTCGTCTTCATTCTGCTGGTGCAAATGATGAAGTCTTGAAAGAAGCTTTGCCATATTAATGTCATTTTTAACCTAAAAGTAAAGGAGACACAGGCTTTGCTGCTTTTTTTTTCCATTCCCACTCCTGCAAGGCAGGCTGCAAGCATGGAGTTACTTTCTGAACAAATCCAAGATGAAACTGAAGTACACAGTATTTTTTTTTTAACAGAAGTGTGTGTCCTATGTATAAACAGGGCATTAGAGCACTCTTCTGAGAATACTGAAGAAGGCTGTAACACCCATTATCTGATCATAGATGCATTAAGCTATCATACAGAAATACAGATGTTTTCCTTTCAGATCAGAGTGAGAAGAGACATAATCAGTGGAGAATGAGACAACAGCTTTAGCATTTCCACTTCCTTAATTTCTCTGGTTTTCCTCTCTGGGACACATCCTGCAGAGTATCACACATCCTAGGCACTGTGGTCAACTGTGGCTGCATCCTCTGTTCTCAGAGAGGATGAAGCTTGGCTTTCTGTAGGGCACAGTCATCACCCAATGGCCAGGAACATTTCAGACAACATGTTTTGTGATTTTGGTTTTATCATTAATATATGCCAGGGGAACACTTTTTTTTTGTTTTGTTTTGGTTTGGGTTGGGTTTTTGTTTCTTTGGTTATTTTTTATTATTAAAAAGAGTTAGAGGAAGAGAAAATAGGTCTGTCACTGGCTCTACCCAGCAAGTGGGTTAGCACCAGCTGCTCAGCTAGAGCATCTCACATGAGGGACACAGTATTAAGCTTCTGGTTTGCAGACAGAGAAGAAACTGGATCACATCTTTCAGAAGCCAAAACACCAGAAAACCCTGGTTTCCTGTCTTTAATGTAAAAACTGAACAAACAAACTGGGAAACAAAAAAAAAAATGATTGTGGCTCTTCAAATTGGACTGTTTTCCACATTCTTGCACAAAGTTTTGCAGACAAAAAAAAAAAATCTATGTAATTAAAATGTCATTGAAGTGTTTGCTTGAAAGATTCTTTCACTAACCAAAATGTTTTCTGGGCCAAGAGAGCAAGCAAAAATTGCACAGAAAAGTTTTGGGCTGTTGGTTTTGGGGTTATTTTTTGTTTGTTTTGCTTTGGTTTGGTTTGGTTTGTTTTTTTCCCCATGGCTTCTTGAGTCAAAAGGGCTATCAACAATGAATTTCTATATTTTCTTTCCCATACCTTACTAACGGGGGATTGCAATATCAAAGGTCAGTGCAAAAGGTGTTTTACAGCAATGTACTTGTTGAAAACCACCAATAACTTTACTGCTATTTGTACTGCCTCCTTCATATAGATTTGAATTATTTGGGCAGAGATAAACCATGCAGGCAGAAGGCAACAAAATTAAACTGTCCCAGGTGCAGCAGATACTTACGGAAAACATGAGGCTTGAGGTTTCAATCCCTGAGGTGAGGGTTTCCTCCTCCTGTCCAACTAACAATGATGTGAACCTGATTAGATCCCGTAGAGTGAGGACCAGATCTGGAAACAATGCCCAGGCCAGCCATCACCACCTCTTCCACCTCTACTGTCCCACACTCTGCAGAGACCACCCACTCCCCTCCTCTTCACAGAGACCCAAATCACTCTGAAGACTTCCTCCATCACAGCACACCCATATCAGTGAGGACTGTCCTGGTTTAACTCCAGCCAGCTGCTAAACCCCATGGTAGGATGGAGATGAGAATCAGAAGAGTAGAAGTGAGAAAACTCACAGATTGAGATAAAGACAGTTGAATATGTAAAACAAAAGTTGCACATGTAAACAAAGCAAAGCAAGGAATTAATTCACCACTTACCAGCAAAAAGGTGTTTAGCCATGTCTGGGAAATCAGGGCTCCATTAAGTATTTCAGGTACTTGGGAAGACAAACACCACCACTCTGACTACCTTCCATTTGGTTCTTCTTCCCCCAGCCTTACATGGTAAGAATGAGGTAATATGATTTGGAATGCCCATTTGATCAGCTAGGACCAACTGTCTTTGTGTCCCCTCCCAATTTTTTGTGCACCCCTAGCCTGCTCACTGGTGGAACAGAATAAAGAGCAGAAAAGGCCTTGACTGTGTAAACACTGCTCCGTAATAACTGGAAAACCCCTATATTGTCAGGACTTTACAGTGTCATTCCAAAACATAGCCTCATAGCAGCTACTATGAAAAAAATTAACTCTAACCCAGCCAAAGCCATCACAGGACACACACCTGCTGCCACTGGGGGTCTCCAAGAGCCTTAGCTGTTATGAAGCAGAACATCAGCATTCATCTCTGGGTTTAATCTAGTTTATATCCCCATGTTTACATACCCAGGAGATCTGCCCTGGTGCTTCTGGAATTACTCTGTGGTAAGTCCTCAAATTCAGTCAGTTCTTGAAAGGCAATTTCTGAAAGAATCAACAAGAAAACTGGATTTGTGATGCCTTTATAAGGAAGACTTATTCTGTAGCATTATAGTAAGTGCCAAATTTTGCACAGTGAAGCTAGAATGGGTCTGATAAATTAAAAAAGAAAAGTATTGTTTGCTACAATTACATGTCTATGTTTATATATATGTGTGTTCATGTGTGTGTATCTATATATCTACAGGTGCATATGTATATATGAGCATGTGTACACTTTATTTTTCTTTTGCTTGGGGACTTTGTGTGTGAGGACTTTGTGGTTTAGGGGGTTGCTTTTGTTTGGTTGTTTTTTTCATTAACAGTAGCAAGTTCCTGAAGCAATACGATATCAAACTACTGCTGCCAAAAAAACCTCAAAATGCAAGTAAGACTCACATCTTTGCTCATGCATGTGGATCCTCATGCACTAAACAGAAGGAAACCCCTTTGATGTGGTTATGACACAGGATCATCAAGTGACAGGGTGAGTCAGCTCCAAATACATGATAAAACTCACTGAAATCAAATTTTAGGGTTTCATTCTTTGACTGAGTTGCCATAATCTCATTCTTATCTTGGGGCAACTACTGTTTGGGATTAAGGCTAGAAACTAAATGGAAGAAGTTAAATGAATGTTAAAATGAAAAGGCTTCAAGGCAGAAAGAGTGAGGGAGAGAATAAAGGTCAGTGCTGCACATCACCACAGCATTCCATCATTTAAAGGGCCAAATATCTTAGTTTCCTGTTTCTCATGTGAGGAGAAGACAGGAACCCAATTCCTTTCTTTAATAAAAAATATGTTTTATCCCAGTGGAAGCATGTGTGTTTCTTCCTGTCAATAAGTGTCAGCAGCTAATCTGAACCTTTCAATAAAACAATGCCATTAAATAATTTAACCTGGGGAAAAAACATTGATAGGTGTGAAATAATTTATGGATTTCAGATGTGTTAAACTTCAAAGCACCGAAGGAAGAAATGTGACTGTAAGATACGTAATCCTCTAGAAAGAAAAGAACTTTGTGTTTACCTCACTAAAACAAAAAAATCATTTAGGTTGAATAGCTGTCTTAAATATATATCGAATATGAATAACTGGTATATATCATATAAAAATCCATCCTTTATAAAAGTAACCTGATTTAAGGCAATTAGGTGGAGTCTGTTGCTTCCTAATACCTGCATACAACTGTTGATCTTACTAGTAGACATTAAATAAACAAACCTCTCAAATAGAAAACAGAGATTTCACCACAACAGTGATTTTCAATAGCAAGTTAGAGGTGACATTACCAGAGAAAGTGACAGATGATAGAAAACTATCAAATATATGTGTATATATATATATATATATATACACATATGTATATATAAAGAGAGAGAAAAAGAAATAGGAAGCTCTACTTAAACTGAGATAGGTATTGCATAGTCTGTTAACCTTATTAAGCAAATATGGTATTCAAACACCATTGGAAATATGGGAATTGAAGGAAAACATCAGACTGAATGTATATAAGCATATGAATCTGATACTCTAGAGCATTTCCTCTTCTCTCTCCTTTTTTTTTTTTTTAATTAATTTCTCCCTTTTCTATTTATTTTGTTTTATTTTCATTTTCATTTAGCAACTTCCACATTCAAAGCCCAAAGCTTGGAATTTCATACCTATTTAGCACCTGGTTAAGCAACACTTAACCATTGGCACCAGCTGACTACATCCCCATTAAGCAGAATTACTCTCATCATAGACATTGGAAATGGAAAAGACCTACTCAGTCATGTAGACTGTTACACCACAACCAATGCAGGATTGTTCCATTTAAGAGGAAAATAAGAAGGATGGGCTTGTCAGGGGATGATGACTCAGAAGAGCTTAATTCTCTTCCCAGCTCAGTGTTAGACTTCCTGAACAACCTCTAGAAAGCCAATTAACTTTGTTGTGCCTGGGTTCCCCATCTCAGCAGTGACTTCCTTCCTTGCACCCTTGTTCATTTACCTTGTAAGTTTTTCAAAGCAACACTTATGTGCTGATTTGAACTAATTGGCGAATTCGAGTTAGAAATTAGATTATTGGCTGAGAAATGAAAATACATTGTGTTATTTCACTCACAGCTTTACTGAGAAAGAAAAAAAATGTTTTAAGAGTAGAAACCCAAATATAGATAAGCCAGATGGTTTCAGACCTCTCTGGCTGTAGCTGCTCCTTGCATGGTTCCTTTGTCTCTGCCTTTTGTAGCTGATTTTTAATAATTCTGCTAACTTTGTTCCTACTCGGAACCCCCCTGCTGATCTACCTTCACCTATCTGCTTCATCAACAGATGGTAGGGTAAGATTGGAAAAGGGGGGAAAGGTAGTAGGGGTGGCTGGAAAACCCCTCTTAGGGATTTTGGTCTCTAGGAGGGGTGTGGTGTTTCTGTATTACCTTTTCACTGTATATATCTGTAAATATCTGTTACACATCATAAATATCTGGTTGTATATGGAGCATTGCTGTAAATATAAAGCTTCATTTTTTAACTTCCAGCCATTCTGAGTCTAGACTGTGTTATTTCAAAAGGTGGGGGGCAAGTAACTGCTAAACCACTACAACTTATTTGTACTTACATGTGTTTACATTTAGTATTAGAAAGGCTTCCAGATGTGAAGGAGATGGAAAATACAGGTGGGGAATCTCCAATAGCTTGCACTTTCTTTAAGGCTTTATGTCTGAGTAATAAGAGGGATTTACTCCTTTCCCGAGCAAAAGGAGTAACAGAAAAGCAGGGAGATACAGACAAATTGAAGATGACCTTTAATTTAGGTTATGATCTGTTTCTTTCTTAAAACTGATTTAACAGTAGAAATTACGAGTTTTAAATCCTAACCTGTTTCTTTACACAGGATCCCTTTTCTCTTAATGTATCCCTCCCTTTATGCTAAAGCTGCCTTATTGGGGCCTGCACAAGGTACAAGGTACAATGCAGAACTGGAAGATGCATCTGTCACAGAGAAATATGAACTGTCAGCTAAAGAAATCAGCAGAATTCAGTCAGAAGACTTACTACAGTCTCTGAGTTTATGCTAAATAATTCATATACTAACACAGTAGAAAGTCACAGGGAAATCCCGGGCTGTATTTTACAAACAAAACAAACCTTTCCACTCATCACTTCTCCTTCCAGATGGCCCACAGACAGATCCATTCCTCTTTGATCACCAAAACAGCAGGGCAGGTCTACAACCTGACTGACATCACCTTCTGATGCCACAGAGAAACCTGTGATGATGTGCAAGTGTGGTGCCTCCACATCCCTCTGGCCAAGCACAGCAGAAAATTAGTCAAAATATTTGGCCGACAGAAGAATTTGCACCACCAAAGCACTTGCTTCTTCACATAGTTGAGAGAAGTCTCATCACTTCTGGCCCAGATTCTGTCACAGATGACTGCAGAGTCATTAGTTTGGTTGTTGCTAGCTGAGATCCAGTAGATTTTGTATCTGAAGATGGTCTTTAATTCCCTGTTGTGAGCTGTGCTACGACATGATAGCATATCAGAGAGGCTCAGAGGCCCTTTGTATTGATATGCAAGTGATCTTAGACTTCTGAGAAAACCACAAAAGGTGCTGCTGAATTTGTATTTCACAACGAGGAGATTTTTGTATTTATTTTATACAGAATTAAACTGTAGGTTTAGGAACCTCTAGTCTTTTTGAGTTGTTTCCTACATGTTCTGCGTGCTGCCTGATCATCATACATCTAGACTAGTCTGTTATTTTGAGAATAAACCTTGATCCTTCAGTGATTTTTCCTCTTCTGTACAGCTAATCAGCCAAGTCTGATCCATCATTTATTGTTTGATAGAGGGGAAGAGGCTAATGGTAGAAGAAGAGGCAACTTTAAAAAATGTTAATTAAATTTAAAAGGATATTGTTGTTAACACTTCAAGGGCATAAAAGATTAATACTCTACATCTTGGAAATATTAAAATACAGATGAAAATTTATGGGAATATATATGTGTATATAAATAATGATAAATCTAATAGCTACTCATTAACTTCTGTGACTTTATATCAAGCTCAGAAAGAGGTCATAAACTAATATGGGATATTCTAGTAAAGGGTAAGATTAACCTACTAAATTTGCTGTCTGCTAACTTACTGTATCGAGCTGAGGAAACTAGAAACAAAACATTGTCCTTCACAATGTGCTGACTTTTGTTGACTTTTTTTACTCTTCCTCTTTGACTAAGCTGAAGCCTTACAGCCTTTTTCCTCATACAGCATAAAATGATATCAGACCCACTGCACACAATGATATATGCTTCTGCCTTCAGTCAAGAGAAAGTACATCACTATTTTATTGGAAGCAGGTCTCAAGAGCTCATGAACTCATCAAACACCCCTATAAATTACTGGAAAGCCACACATAAGTGTAACAACAATAAACTTGAAATGGCCTATGTGGCTTTACTCAGACAGACTTTCAAACACCACCCTGAAGAAGAGTCCCATGCTTACTTCCTTTCTCATTCCAGCTATTACTACCCTCTCTACAGCCAGATGTATTAGGTCACACGCATCAAATTGCTTGTGCCTTCACTGTCAAAAAACAGCTTTAAAATACTTATTTGTAAAATTACATGCATCTAACAAACAAAGTTTCAGCAAAGTAATTTTTCTTTAATTTTATCTATTTTTGATATGCACAGGAAATAATGCTAAATGTGTGCTTTGCACACTGACATATAAACAGTTAGGTGATGTGGTACTGAAGATGAGCTTCAGAGCCCATGAAGTAAAGTTTACCTTGCTAATGATTTTATTCCAAAGGTGAACACTAGTTCATTACTAATGTCTATCCTCTTCCAGATTTCTTTGGAAAGACTGTCACTCTATACGTTAATTTAATGCCAATCCTGCTGCTCAAAGCATTTCTAACATAAGCACGTGTCCAATAGTCAGTAGAAGTTCAGCTGAGTGCATTAAGTCATGTCACATCTTTAACCAAGCAGCCATTACCTGGCACTGATTTTCACTCCAGACCAGAGGCAGATTTAAACCAACTATCTCAACTGCAAAACTATTTGTTGAGGAGCATGCTAGTGATCAGATTGCCAAAAGTGCATTTATAGGGGCTTCCAGTGTGCTCATTTTCACTAAACTTAAAGAAGAAGCCTTCTGCACCTCCTTCCTGCCACAGTTTTGAAGAGGAAGAAAGTTATCAGTGCATTATGTGGAAACCATTACATTTAAATAGATTCTCTCACCTGACTTCTTTTGAAAACTCTAACACATTGCTTAGAAGTATTTGTTTTCTAAAGTTAATTATGGCTGATGTGTGTATCTACTGAGTATCTGTGAAGGAATTTTTAGCTTGTTTGTTTCCAACTTCTACTACATCTTCCCATATTAGATTATTCCACATTCTTTCCACCAAGAAATTATTTTGAAGCTTATCCTCTTCTCTTAATTTCAATCCATTATCTTAGTTGTTTCCCTTCTGGATAATTTTGTTCTTCCCTGGGTGTACACACTAGTCAGATGTTTGCAACATGCTTTCTCTCCCTCCTTAGACATTGCTCAGCCCTCTTGTGCATATTTACAGCTGTCCTTGTAAAACTTTCCTTGTAAATCAACCCCTCCAGCTCTCTAATCATTTTTGTTGCACTTCTCTGAACTCCCTCCAGTTTGTCTCCATCTCACTGGTAATAACTCTGCCTATGTGTCATTTGGCATTTTCTCCTTATCACATTCCAACAGAGCATCAAACCTTTTGCCTTGTTGCTGTGTGCTTTTGTCAGGTAGACAACTTGAGTGATTGACGTAATCCCATAATTTGCCAGAGGGGCAGTTTTAGATTTTTGTAAACCAGTAAATTGTTGATTTCAGCCAAATATGATGCCAAGGAGTGGGGTTTATTCACTCATCTTGTCTAAACAAAACTGGAGGTGATTTTGTGGATTTAAACCCAGGTAGCTCCTGGGTATTTTCCCCTGATGCTTCTGATGCTGGAATGAAACACCAGTGCTAATTCGATGGCTTTCCAAGTAGAATTTCAAATTCAGAGGAAAAAATCCTCCTTGTTGCTTGGCCTGGACAGTTTAATTTTTGTCAGTTGTGTCAGGAAGAGGGACAGACAGAGTTTCAGGCAAGAAGAATCAGTCTCTGTACAATCCTAGCTCTCTAGATCTGTCCTCAGCCATTCTCCTGAGGTACAGCTCAAGAAGGAATGGTCCTTCCTGGCACATAAACCCTTGCTCATTCTCTGCCTTTAACTGACAGAACTCTATTGGTTTTCACCTCCTGCTCTGATATAACCTTTCCATTCTTACACATTTATACTCTGACTTTTTTAAAAGTCTGACTTGTTTTATACATAGAAAACAGTCCTGTTCCTGGGCAGATCCAGTTCCAGGGGTCAGGGAGATGGAGGGTTTAGCAATATCCTGAAAACCTTCTCTTCTATCACTAAGCATGTGTCAATGTGAAGCAGGGCTGATACTGTTGCAGTTATTTGAGAGCAACCTGCTTGTCAGAAGATGTCCTATAACTTGAATGTCCTTTCCATATTGAAAGTTTGCAAGCTTCCTGCTAAAGTTCTAAAAAGACTGAATTCTCAGGCTAGAAGGTACTTATGACAAAAAAATTGCCTACCTTTCCCATGATTACATTCCCAAAGGTGAATACCAGTGTGTCAACAGAAGGAAATATTTCTCCTGCTTTCTTCAATAATTTATTGGCATTCACAGCTTTCTCCTTCATGATGACTCCTCCTGCAGCTCTAAGAATACCAGATCCACTGAGAGATTGAAATTTGCTTGTCACAGCTCTCCCAGGCAGTTATGAATGGTGTGATTCAGCCAGGCTGTTGATTAACAAAATTAGAGAGAGAATGCAAGCATACAACCACCCCATTCCAGAAAACTTTAAAGGCCAAACTAAATTCATATGTGCTATAGTACAGACAGACAATTTTATCTGAAATATAAATGAGTTGAACCCATTGTTAGCTCCAACTACCTTCCAGCTCTGAGATATAGGAGGTATGAACTTATCATCTCCATGAAGTTCTGTGTGGGATGAAAAGCTTACTTCAATGAGAGCAGTATCTGCCTCAACCTATTTATCTCCTGGCTTCTCAATGAAGAAATAAGGTGACTCCCAGTTGATAGCACTCAATTTTGGGATCCAGGTGCCAGATTAGCAATCATGGAGGAGAAAGTAAGCATTTATGGAAGATTAACTCAAATTACCTTTCCTTTTTTTTTTCCAAAATTCCCTCACCAGATAGAACTTGAGCTCAAAACCTCATACTTGAGGTCTGACCTAACATGTCCTCTCTTGCATGATAATAGTCCATTGCCATTAGCTATTTAGCTCACAGCTGGCCATACAGAAGCAAAAGCAGAAAGGCCCAGGTCACTCTGTGCCCATCTGCATTGATGCTGCTGCAGCAGGAAGAAAAAATCACTGTACATTAATTTTCCTGTAATATCAGAAATTAAATCAAATGAGCTCTAAATTACATCACAGCAGGTCAATTGTATCTATCAATTTGGCTGGTGTATTTTTTTCTATACATGTTTCTCTCTCCCAAAAATACAAGGTTCAGTTAAAAAAAAAAAATTATACTTTTGTTTTCTTTTGACTACTTTTATGAAAGAAAGGGGGAAATAGCATCTTAAAGAATTCTGTGTTCCCTTTAAACAAACAAAACCTAGAACTGATTTTAAAGTCTTAATATAGCTGTATACCAAGTTGCCCAAAAAGTCAATCTCAAAGTTTTGAAAAACTTTGGGGTTTTGGGTTTTTTTAAATGAAACATAAACTAAAACAATATTTTAAAAGTACTTGCCCAAATGGAAGGATTTCCCCATTATTATGAGCTGGCCATCCTTAAAGTCCTTTGGTTTCTCCATGCTTCCCACACTTCTCACCACCCACTTTCATTCTAGGGTCCACCTAACAAAGTGTTGAATATTTAAATTAGCATTACATGGAAACCAGATGTCCCTTTCCATTATACAAATTATAAATCTACAACAGTTTTGTTTGGATTTTGGGGGTTATTTTGTGCTTTGGACTTCCTCTAGTCCCTCTCCCTCTCTGTGAAATATATTCCTTTAGAGAAATATATTTTTTAAAAAAGCAAACAAAAGGTGAATTTTTGGTCAATAAAAACATTTTATGATAATGAATGAAAATGCTTGTTTTTAAAATGTTAATATATTTTTTAATGCTTTAGAATAGCAGTGAGTGTCCCTGTGAAATATTACTTTAAAATAGTAAAAATGCCCTCTCTTCTGAAAATTTAAGTCTAGATTGTCTGCATGTTATTGAAAAAAATATATTTCACTTTTAAGTGATTCATTAGCAAGTCATTACATTGACCTCAAATCTTCTGACAGAAGTCACAGAATCACTATGATTATAAAAAAACTTCAAGATCATCAAGTCCAGCCATTATCTAGCTCTACCAGGGCCACTACTACACCATATTCTTGAGCATTATATCTAGACAACTTTAAAATGCATCCAGGAGTGGTGATACAGCTACTTCCTTGGGCAGCCTCTTCCAGGCTTTGATAATTCTTTCAACATAGAAGTTGTTCCTAATGTCTAACCTAAACCTCACTTGGCATAACTTGATGCCATTTCTTCTTGTCCTATCAGTTACAACTTACAAGAAGAGACTAGCACCCACCTGTCTACAGCTTCCCTTCAGGTAGTTGTAGAAAGTTATAAGGTCTCCCCTCAGCCCTCTTTTCTCTAGACTAAACAACACCAGCTCACTCATGTGCTCCTCATACGATATATTCTCAAGACTCTTCACCAGCTTCATTGCATTTCTAAATCAATATTTTGGTGTAACCAGCTCTATATGCAATATCTAAGACTAAAACACCTTTGTTAGAAAGCTTTTTGACCCAGGATACTATGGGGGCTGACAAACATGCAATGCATAGCTCACCCTAGATGATGTGAAGAATGCTTAACAAGTAACGATTGTCTTTGATTGTTTTAAAGAACTGCCTCAAGAAATTTGTCATGAGCAGTTACCTGATGGTATAGTACATTAAAGAAGTAATGAATCCTTGATGACCAGCCAAATTCCAATTTTCTGTACCTCAGAGTGACTATTTACAGATATGAATTGTTATAGTCCCTTCTGCAATGCCACAAAGGGGATGAGCCCAAAACCAAGATGTAATCTGCCCCTCTGAAAGAGCTGAACTGCTTTGGAGAAGTTCAGCTCCAAAGAAAAAGATCACACATTGCTGGATAAGGAAGCTGTCTTTCTGGCGGGGAATAGATTTTCAGGGACATTTATTAGCTATGAAGCCACTTCCCAATCCAGAGACCAGCAGCTCTTTCTCATCACTGCCTAATCTCAGGATATAAACCCTTATGCTTCAGGGCTTGCGCTAGCCTCTAATTAATGAGTTTGAGGAAGAAACTTCCCTGTAGGCCAGTTAGTCCATATCTGCCTTTTGCAGGATTCTTGTGCTTGCCTCTGAAGCAGCTACCAGGAGAGACTTCAGAGGAAACACAAGGCGATGGCACCAACCTCTTATCTGGTCACAAAAAAAGCTCTGGATCCACAGTCTCCCTCAGTGGAAGACCTAACAATTTGTGTTACAATGTCCATTTCACATCTGCTACGGAGATAACAAATCATTACTTGATTTTATTTTCTTCCATTCTGGTTTGCTNAGCCAGGCACATTAAATTGGACTCAGGCAAGTAAATAGTTTGTAATGATATGTCAGACTTCCTGTGGCAAGAATAGGTAATTCGACTCTATTCTGCATTTAGATTTTTAATTTTCCTTTGTCACAGAAAGGATTTTTCAGCAGAGACTTTGGATGCACAATGGCTGCAGGCATTTAATCTGCAGAGGTGCTCCTGAGGATACACACTGTAGCACCCAGAGAGAGAAGGCAGAGGTGAACTTGGAAGGGATCCAAAGAAAGAAAAAAAACCCCTAATGTTACTAATTTCACATAATTCTGTAGCTGGAGTGTGTGTCTTACAGGCAGCAGCATGTCATTTGTGTTCCTGTGGCCTAGGGAGGTCACCTGGCATTTAACCTCACCTATCCCACTTATTTCACAAACAGAGGACTTCAGTTTCCAAAATATCTGGTTATAAACTAATTGTTTAAAGAGGTATTAGGATGAGAAAATGCTCAAATAAATATGTAGCATTCACCTTTTAAATCTGTTTTATTATTTAGATACAGAGAAATGTATTCTAGTGTTTCAGCCCCCTCTTCCTCTACTTTAAAACTGGGAATGAACCTCTTACCTCCTGTATTCCCTACTTATGAACATACATAGGAAGAGCTACTCTCTAGAAGCAAAGCAAATGTTTGTATAAACAGACCAAGACAAGACCATCATCTGAGCTTCACTTCCAGGTTGTTTCATGCATAGCAAAATACAAGTTTAAGGGACACAAGTTCATATATCCACACCTGAAAATCCAGAACTTCTTTGCATGAATTTTACAAAGTCTTTGCAGATGTCTTGTGGTGTATGGAGAAACAGCCTGATAAAGGGGATGTTACTCTTAACCCATTTTTGTAGATGACTGACTGAAGTCCAAGCAGATCTGGTGAAGAAGGCATTACCCAACTTATGTACCCCATTGGCTCCCAGCTAGCTTTTATGCTACATATTATTCCTCTTGAAGCACAGTGAGCAGAAGAGGTTATGTGCCTACAGCCTGGCATCACAATATGAACTAAACTTGTGAAGGCTTAAGATGAAATAGTGGAATGCAGGTTAGAGAGACTGACATAAGAATGCATGTCCTTCCATGGCTCCAGGCAGCACAAAGAAGCAATCTGTAGCTGAAAGGAGAGTGGAAGGGCTTAAATCACAGGACAGCATTTGTCAGGGGTGACTGTTAAAGTTGTAAAGCAGCAAGCAGATTAAACAGCTTGCCCAAGACCACAGAGGAAAACTGTGTCAGCACTGAACCAAAACCAGATCACAGCCGAGAGTTTCATCCACGAGGCTCTATGTGGGGAGACAAAACAGAGCGTACAATTTATAATGTGGTTGCACTGCTTCCAATACTAAAAACCACACAGAAACTTTGAGGCAAAAGAGGTAAAGCAATTTAGGCAGGTTCTTACAGAGAAGAGTACCCTTATTTCAGAGCTTCTGCTCCAAAATATTTGCATGTGCCACTTTAAGTCTGTCTTTATGTCCAAATTTTGTTATTGCTACATAAAAGAAGAGCACATTCCACTTTTCTCTTTAAACTTATTTCTCTTCAACTGTAGTGTCCTCAAAATTACTGCTAATTTCCTGTGACGTATTTGGTCTT
>VWZI01006215.1:0-11393 GCA_013396835.1 Psilopogon haemacephalus | reverse complement strand
AGAATAGAATAGAAAAGAATAGAAAAGAATAGAATAGAATAGAATAGAATAGAATAGAATAGAATAGAATAGAATAGAATACAATACAATACAATACAATACAATACAATACAATACAATACAATACAATACAATACAATACAATACAATACAATACAATAATAGAATAAACCAGGTTAGAAAAGACCTCTAAAATCATCCAGTCCAACCTATCACTCAGTCCTAGCCAATGGCACTAAGTGCTCCATCCAGGCTTTTCTTGATCACCTCCCTGTGCAGCCCATTCCAACAGCAAATTACTCTCTCTGAGAAGAACTTCTTCCTAATATCCATCCTATACCTCCCCTGGCACAGCTTGAGACTGTGTCCCCTCATTCTGTTGCTGGCTGCCTAGGAGAGGAGACCAACCTCCACCTGGCTACAATCTCTCTACATTCTCCCTTTAGATAGTTGTAGACAGCAAAGAGGGCACCCCTGAGCCTCCTCTTCTCCAGGCTACACAACCCCAGCTCTCTCAGCCTCTCCTCACAGGGCTTGTGTTCCAGGCCCCTCACCAGCTTCATCGCCCTTCTCTGGACACGTTCCAGTACTTCAGTATCTCTCTTGAGTTGAAAGAACCAGAACTGAACACAGTACTTAAGATGTGGCCTGACCAGTGCCAAGTACAGGAGAAGGATAACCTCCCTTGTCCTGCTGGCCACACTTTTCCTGATACAGGCTAGGATGCCATTGGCTCTCCTGGCCACCTGGGCACACTGCTAGCTCATGTTCAGCCTACTATCTACCAGCACCCCCATGTCCCTCTCTGCCTGGCTGCTCTCCAAGCCACTCTGTCGCCAGCCTGTAGCACTGCCTGGGGTTGTTGTGGCCAAAGTGTAGGTCACAGTAAGGACATGAGTTTGTTTCAGGATAAATATTTTGTGGTCAGAGGAGTATCATGCAGTGGACTGTGCCTTCAAAGTTGTCATGACCTGGTCCTCCCCTTACCACCCTGGTCAAAACGTAGAGGGTGTAGCCATTCCAAAGTTCAAGTACCTCCCTCAGAGTAAATGAAGGTGAAATTACAACAAATGGTTAATGAATTGGGTTTATTTGATTGAATGGGAGAAGAGGGAAAATGGGAGGGAAAAGCAGTGGAAAAAATACACATCAAAGAGATGGAATATCACCATTTCCCTGGCTTGAAAATGGTGGCAATGTCACAGAAGCTGTTCCAAATTTCCTAGTGGCAGCACAAAGCACAGCCATGCCACATGGCTTGTCTTCAAGATGCAGGCTGAGCAGAGCAGTGAAGCAGGGCCAGGCTATGTAGCTTTCTCCAGGATCCAGGCAGTGAGGTGGGGAGTCAGACAGTGCAAGGCCAAGCAGAGATACAGGGATACAGAGCCATGCCACATGGCCAGTGCCACTTGCTGATGCCGAGGTGTGGGGCCAAGCAGAGCAGCAGAGACAGCAAGGCTTCCTTCACCCCCCTGCCCAGCTTCCTCTGGCCCCCTGGCTCCTCATGCTTCCCCAGCAGACTGATACTTTTCCCACCTCTCTGGCCCATGGTTAAGAAGATACCCAGATATAGTTTATCAGTTTATACACAAATATATACAAATATCCTAATATTTTCATCTGTCAAAAAATTGTAAATACAGGTTGTTGCTTCATAGTGTTTGTTTCAATACAGATAGAATTGGTCCATTTTTAGGCTAGAAAAGCCTGGAGAAAAAGAAAAAAATAACAAACAACAGGTTGAAGGCACAGTAGCTTCTGTCTTTTCTTGGAAAGTCTCACATAGAAGCAGCACAACAGGGTAGAGTGGGAATATTTAGACCCAAAGTTTCAGTGTAGCCCCTAGTATTGTGACAAGTAAACTCATTTTCTGGAAAATTCGCTGGTGAAACCCTTAATTTTCCCAAATTCTCTAGTGCCCATTCTTGAAGCAAAAAGTCTTATGTGGCCTACCATTGCAATATCTGGGTTTTTTTCTCAGAGAATTTGTAAAGTCTTTGAGGATTGTCCTAGTTAATTATTAAGGTAGATACAAGATGCCTTCACATAGCCTAGATCATCTGGGATCTAGTGGGAGATGTTCTAGAATCCATACAGCGTAATCTGTCCTTAAAGTTCACAAGAACTTCGTCACTTTGTGGGTTGGAAAATACTCACATTTAGCTTTTTAAGCTCCTCCTAAGTGCAGATGTTTTCTGAAAGCAAGAAGGAAATCCCACAGTTTATTTTTTTTTTAACAGCTGTGGTTCCTCAAGCTCTACTTCAATGTCCTGTATGTTGTATTTTCAATTCCAATTTATAAATATATATTAATTGCAATGGAAGACCTTCATATTCCTGTTCAGGCATTTGATCTTCCTTGTTTTGCAGGAAGAGGTTATCAATTTCTATAAACCAAGATGCCAATTATACACTAATAGTAGGCAAATATTCAGGGACACAGGCAAGTAACCTGCTTCTGATTGAACAGTGATTGATTGTAGATATATATAAAATTAGGTCTGATTTTTCGAACATGAACTTTTAATGGTTCATGTTTGAGCATGAAAATCAGACTTTTAACCCCTTATCTCTGTAAAAAAAAGGTACTTCCAGGTGTAAAGCGTTTTTGCATTCCTGACATCATGTAGCATTGCATCCTCTTACCCATAACAGGAGCTGCTTCTGATTCTGCTCTCTGGGACTTTGCAATGTTGCATTAAAAGCTGTTGGAAGGTTTTCAGTTCATTTTTTTAGTCCTTGTATGGACTTCCAGAAGAAAAGTGAGGCCTGATCCAGGAAAAAGATGACAAGTTACCAAGCAGCTTTTGCAGAATTTAATTTCCTGTTTCTGACACTGATGCAAAAGCATGCGTCTAACCTGTTAGTTGTATGACAGTGCCCAAGCACCTCTGTCTTAGTGAAGTACCAAGCAACCCTGGAAGAAGGCAAGGATGGTGAGACCATCCAAGGAACACAGTAACTATGCAACAGCTTCAGACCTTTTTCTCTCTAGCCTGCAATCTTTACCTTGTACATATGAAATAGTTCAGCCTCAACAGCAAAACCCAGGCTCAGAATGCAAAAGAGATGGACATAGATGATGTGGACTATGAAAATTATGTTGCTGTGGTGACCAGCCTTTCAGAAATGTTTTGCTCAAGTATAAGAAGACATAAAATTTTAGTCTGCCTCATAAATTCACAGTTGTCTAATGGCTTCTTTAGATTTTTCTCTGTTTATCATTTGTTACAGAATCTTTTCATTGTTATTAGAGCTGGGATTTGCCCAGTTAATTCCTTTTCTAGGCTTGGGCTTGACCAGGTAAAGATCTCCTGGCACCTGTCAGTAACAGAAATTTTACTACTTCCTTGGTCCTATTGTTTGCCTGACTCATTTAAAAGAGGATTTTTTGTAGGAAGGGACTGGGTTTTATTTTCTGTTTGATGGAAGAGACTGGGGTTTAATTTATATTTCATAAAGTGCCTGTGAAATCTTATCTGCCCTGAGGTCCTTCTTTCAGTTCTTTGATGATATGAAAAAATTATTGGAAATATAAAAATAAATGTCTTTTTAAGACAAAATTTTCTGCTCCTCCCCATTCTGAAATCCATGGATCTCATTCTGCATAGCATTTTCATAAAAGGAGAAAACTCTCAATAGCAATGAAATAAAATTAAAATACAGTGGTGCTCCACAGAACACCCATCATACTTCCAAAATAGACCATTCACTTACTGTAAAGGTTACTTCAAACCAAGAATCCATTCATTTGAATCTATTTCCATTTTAATCAATATCCTTTAGAAATGGCCTCTTTTTAGACATGTAAGGTGAATTGATATAATTTTGAGGACATATATTTATTTCCTAAATGCTCTTATATGGCAAGGACATATGTGAGATTGTATTTTCACCTCTGGTAGATAGGAGTCAACAGTGCTTTCTTTGTGTTAGTACGACAAGAAGTTGACTGTCAGTGGCAAGACTTTCAGAACAGGAGAATATTCTACAACACCTGAGCCCTGTGATGACAATTTCTCATTTGTAATCCCAAGAGATCTTTTGGAAGCTCTGTAAAACCTTACTCTCCTCCTAAAAACTTGAGTCACTTCCACCAAAAACAACTGAAAAACTTCCATTAATTTATACAGATTTTCAATCACAAGATGACTGCTTCCTTTCAATGTGTGAATAAGGTGTAATTACCTTTCATATCATTAGATGTCACAGAAGATGGGCAAGTAGTTTTTTTCCACTTGAGCTTTTACATTTGCAAAATGCTGACTTATGCACACATTCACTCTTGAAACACAATTAATCATATTGAAATCTGCATTTGTGTTTAAATGTCATTTGGTAGCAAGAACATTTCTGTTAAAAATTTGTTTTATCAAATATACATTAGAAAATGGCACATAAAATAAAAAGAATATTAACACAAGATATGCTCAGCATACAGAGCATACAGCCTAAGCCTTGTCCAACAAACTGATGTAAAAAAATAAATCCATTATCACTTTCACTCTGCTACCATATTGTATGCTTCTTTGTATTGAGCTCAGAGACTGAAGTCAACAGAAGAATTCCTGTGGGTGTGAGGGGAGCCTGAAGAAGTTTCCTTTCAAAAAGTGAAGCAGTACTCATTTTATATGTTTGTATGTTTATTTTTCTTCTATTTTTACCTTAGAGACACCTAAAAGTCATTATCATGTTTAGATTTCAGGAGGACTATTATTTTGATGACATGGAATGCTCAAGGATGATAAGCATGAGAAAAGTTATAAAACTACTCTTATATAAAGAACTCTAAAGAAGACTGAGATTCAGCCCAAGAGGAAACACGTGAGAAGGTATGATACTGGTCTTAACAATCAAGGATGATGGTATGGCAAAGGTAAGAAGGAGCATAGAGGTGCTTGTCCCCTTACACTCATTTCTGGTGAGGCCACACTTCTAGTACTGCGTTTGTTTTTGTGCACATCAATGCAAGAGGGATATCAAAGTGCTGGAATGAGTGCAGAGGAGGGCAAGAGAGCTGGTGAAGGGCTTGAAGAATAAATCTCATGAAGAAGCTGGTGCTGTCTAGTTTGAAGAAGAGGAGGCTTAGGTGATACTTCATCACTGTCTACGCTACCTGAAAGGACGCTGTGGAGACGTTGGTGCTGATCTCTTCTCAGAGATAATTACTGAGAGAACAAGAGGGAATGGCCTCAAGCTGTGATTGGGTGGGTTTAGACTGGACATTAGGAAGACATTTTTCACAGAAAGAGTGGTCAGGCATTGGACTGGACTGCCCAGGGAAGTGGTGGAGTTACCAGCCCTGGATGTGTTTAAAAGTCATTGGATGTGGTGATTGAAGATATGGTCTAGGGTGAACCTTGTAGAGCAGAATTATTGGTTGGACTTGGTGATCCTGAGGGTATTTTCCAACCTGGATGTTTCTGTTATTCTGTGAAATACTTAATTCTTTTTTTCTACTACAACTGAGAATTTGCAAATGAGGCTATCAGATGGCAAGCACTAAGGCTAAACTAGCCTTGATGTTTCTTATGTCTCTTTCCTAACTTCAAAAGGAACCAAAAGTCTTAATATGGTTAACTAAGTAAAGGAAGATAAAGATATTTGATATGCAATAAGGCATCTGAGACATCTGTACAGGACAACTTACACCAGACCTGTAGAAAAGCAGTACCTCTCTGGAGTGACACTGGACTGTGGAGGAAGATCGTGGAAATTATTCATTGGTGTTAAAGTTGGGCACAAAGCATTATACTTTGAAATTTGTCACCTTATTCAATACTTTCTCTACACTTTGAAGCTTGTCACGTTGTGCAATACTTTCTCAGGATTATGATGGGGGAAAAAATCCCCACTCTTTCTTGTTTCTGGGTGACAAACCACTGACCTTTTGGTGTATTAAGGTATCCATGAGGCTGCTCTCTATTACAGGTAATGAATATATGAAGCAAAAAGTGGGAGTAGAGAAGTCAACAGCATGCAAAATCAGCTCAACAGAAAGGTGATTTGTACCTCTATTTACAGCATTGGTGAGATTGATACCAGAACTCATTAGAAAAGATACTGAAAAATTGTCAGGGATGCAGAGAAGAGCCAGAAAAAAATATTAGAGAGTTTAGAGAAATGTCTTGCACTGCAAGATTTAAGCAGCTCACCCTGTCTAGCATATCAAAGATGTGTTTTAGTATAACCTGAATGTCAAAACTGTATGATTTAGAATGGTTAAGTGAAAAAGCAGTGGCTTTGTTTGGAGGCCTAACACTCTGTCTTGATGTGACAATGCAACCTAACACAATTACAATGATTTATTTCTAGGATGGAATAAAGCTACATGTCCCTTCCCCAAATTTAAAGAAATATTTATAAATACATTTATATATGTAGTACTTAAGGATAATAAGTACATAATCCTAAATTTAGGAAAAAATTCTATTATTTTATTAAGTATTCTGTTGGATAACTGGGGTAATTACAGAAATTTACAGGAAATTTTTATTTCTTCTTAGAGATGAAAAGAAGAAATCTCATTTCTATTAAGGATTATTATTAAATTATTTTACCCAGAATTTCATAAACAGAAAAGGTATGGAATCTGGTTTCCAAGGCCACTGGAACTGGCTGAAGTTTCTCTCTGCTGTATATCTCCTCATGAATTTCACAAGAAAAACAATTGTAAAATTTCTTGTTAAACGCTAACAAAGTTGTCTAAAGGCATTCAAAATGTTTGAATGCTTTCCTATAACAATAACAAAAAAAATAGATATTTGCTCTACTACATTACACCCTAAGCCTTGTTTGTCCAGAGCATCCCTGCATCTCTCTGTCTCCTTATTGTCGTGTGCCCATTATTCATTAATCATCTGCATCCCCACTGCAGACCAACAGCAAAAGTGATGCCCTGGCATGAAGAACTCCCACAAAATGTGACCCTATCTCTCCTCTTGCTCTTCTATATTGGCAAGCCACCAGAATGTCATCTTCACTAAGTTTGCACACTCAGTAAGTTTGCAGATGACACCGAGCTGGGTGGCTGTGTTGGTGTGCTACAGGATAGAGAAGCTTTACATCACAATCTGAACAGGTCAGACTGATGGACCAAGCTAATTGTGTGAAGCTCATCAAAGCCAAGTGCCAGGTCCTCCACCTGAATCACAACAGCATCATATTAAGTTACATACTTGGGGATATATGGCTGTAAAGCTGCAACTTGGAGAGATACATAATCATATTGATTGACAGTCAGCTGCATAAAAGTCAGCAGTGTGCCCAGGTGGACAAGAAAGCAAACAGCATCCTGGTTTGTATTAGAAAAACTGGCCAGCAGGAAAAGGAAGGTGATCATCCCCCTGTACTCAGCACTGGTGAGGCCACAGCTTAAGTATTGTTCTGGGTCACTGACTATAGGAAGGATATTGAGGTGCTGGAACACATCCAGAGAAGCTCAGTTAAGCTCATGAAGGACATGAGGCACATGACATACAAGGAGTGTATTAAATATCTGGGTTTGTTGTGTCTGGAGAAGAGGAGGCAGACAGAAGACCTCATCACTCTCTCCAACTACCTGAAGGGAAGCTGGAGTGAAGAGAAGTCCAGCCTCTTCTCCTCAATAACAAGCGATAGGGCCAGAGGAAATGGTTTCAAGCTGTGCCAGGGGAGGTTTGGGCTGGATGCTAGGAAATACTTCTTCACAAAGAGGGTTATCAAACATTGGAATTGTCTGCCCAGGACAGTGGTAGAGTCACCAGCCCTGGAGGTGTTTAAGTGCTCTGTGGACCTCGCACTTAGGGACATGGTTTAGTGCTGACCCTTCACTGCTGAGTTGAAGGCTGGACCAGATGATCTTCAAGGTTTCTTCTAATCAGATATATTCTGTGATTTTGTGATTGTGTGTATTTATGTTGCAGATTTTTTTTTATTCTTGTAGACAGACAAAAGTCAAAAGGAAGTCAATTAGCATTCTTCAAGTGGCCAGAATCAAGCAAAGTCAATTACAGAAGATGTACACTGATACAAGCACACAATTTTTTCTGAGCCATGAGCTCAGACGATAGAGTCCAGTGCCATATGAACCACCATATGCCCAGCTTAGTAGTTGGCTGAAGTGATCTTTTGGGTGCTTACACCTGACAACATAAATACAATTGCTTACTTGGAGATGTGTGTATTTAAATGCAAATTTTAAATAACAGACATATGATGTAATTGCTATATAAATAGGAAGGTGGCTTACACACAAATATAGCAGTGCTATTAGAGGAGATCATTAGTTACTAATATAAGAAGTTGTCTGAATATTAGCATACTGTTATTCATAGTAGAAATCATTATGCATTTGCTATGTAAGTAGTAGCTTCCTTAACAAACTTAAGTGAATAAAGAATCTCTGTTCTATAGATTGTTAAAGATGGACAATAATATTAAGGATAACTAAGGTCTGAAATTTTCTTACAATTGCCCATATTTAGAAAGAGTATTTTAAAAAGAAAAATAAAAAGGAAGACATGGCAGTATTTTGATCTCTTACAAAGAGGATTTCACTCATATTAAAAGCTGAAGAAATCAATTTTTTTAAAAAAGCGGAAAGAATAGAGTGTTAAAAGTCTAAAGATATGCTGAATGTGTCTGTCCAAAGAGCAAAAGCAATTAATTTGCCATTATAGATACCTTAAAGGATTATATATTCATAAACTGACAACTCAAAAAGGACCATCTCATCAAGACACCAAACCAATCAACTATGGGAAGCTCATATTTAAATTCCTGCTTATCCATGTCATACCATGAAACTGTACAAAGGGAGGCTGTAAAACCTTCTCATTCCAGCCAATAACAAACTCTACTACCATTTTTCCAATATCTTCCAGCTTGATACTTTCTCATTTCACAATTTTCTCTGATATTTTTAACATAAAGAAAAAAAAAAAGGAAATGGAGAAGTTTTGACCAAGTGCTAAGATCTACATTATTCATAATGTTGCTTCTAGGACAAAATCAAGACCAGTTTTGCTCTGGGATCACATCTCTATGTGACTCATATCACTGTGCATGAACTAGGGTTAAACTCACACAGATGCTTCCAGAGATACAGTTGTGGCAGCATCAAATTATGCGTGGATCACTAACGCCATATGAGACACTAAAATAAGCCCAGGTCAAGCTGTACATGTTGCCAGTGTAAGTAAGCCTATTTAGAGGTGACTTGGAGATACACAAGCATACATGGTGTGCAATTGCTATCATATCCCAGGCCACGCACTTTGTGGTATTAGGAAACTTACAGTTGGCATAGCCTATTTGAAACTATTTTTTTTTTTAAATTAGCTTTCTTGTGTGATGTGATAAACTGAATATGATAATTTAATTTACTTTCAGCGTTTCCAATTAGATTCCAATTGATTTCAAGTACAACAGGTAAGAAGAAAACAAGCTCATTTGAGTTAATTCTAACAAATAATGGAATTTAACTGCAATTTTAAATTACTCTATTCAAAAGAGTCCTTCAATAGCCTCTTTTAAATTATAGAGTATAAATATTTCCTTTAGTTTTCTAGCACTGTATTTAAGTTGCTTACATCTGTTAATTTCTAACTGTTTAGGTTTGTCTTTGTTAGACTCTTGGTCACTTATAAATCATCTTCATTAAACATAACACATTGAAGCTTTACAGATTTGGGGAGCAACATACACTGATAGTAGTCTAGATGTAGTGGGTTTGCAGTGACCTGCGCCCCCACCTTTTAAATCCCCAGCTAAAACTCAGAAAAACACACTGGAAGTTAATAAATGAAGCTTTATATTTACAGCAATGCAAATATACAAGCAAATATTTACAAGATATAACAGGTATTTGCAGAAATATACAGTAAAAAGGGTAATACACACCACACCCCTCCCGGAGACCAAAATCCCCAAGAGAGGATAACCAAACCCCCCTACCACCTTTCCCCCCTTCCCCCAGCGTTGTCTCACCACTTGATGATGCTGCAGATAAGCTGAAGATCGGTCAGAAAGATTAGTGGCAGGAAGGAATTAATGGTTATAGTGATTTTACTCTGAATTAGTTCAAAGGCAGAGAGACAAAGGAAAAAGCTGCCGGAGCCAGCAAGACCCAAGCCAGACTGGCCCTCTGCAAGCACACTGCCTATCTCATGTTTTGAGAACATTTCTCAAAACATTTTTTTTCTGTCTTAGTGAAACTCAGTGAAGTGACACTGTATGTTTAACTCTCTCTCAGCCAATAGTCTAATTTCTCACTCAAATTCTCCAATTAGCTCAAACCAACACACTAGATAAGAACAGTAATAGACATTCACACAGTGTCAAGATTCCTAAACCAGCTTGTTAGAGAGTATGGTCAAATCCTGTTTGTGCAGGGAAGTGAACTGAAACTAAGGTAGAACATGAGGTTGAAGGTCAGTGCATACTTGTGAGTTGCCTCTTGTCTTCAAATGAGTCTGACTGGCTGTATTTCCTTTCAAAGTGAGACTCATAAAAGAAAAACAATAAAATAAAAAATGTATGTGTACATATAGAGAAAAAATTTTTAGTTGCTTTTCTCTGCTGTACTTGGCTTTCCACTACTTTTCTTCAGTTAAAAATAAAATTATCTTTGCAAATTCCAGTAAGACATTGTGACGGGATAAGGCTTAATTAGGCTCGATATCCCGTGGAACGAGGGGGTCCTAGTGTCCCCACCCGAGGTTCTTTTGGGTTCCGGTCAGCAGAAATAAAAGCATGTGTTGCTCAAACGCCAGGTGCAACACTTTAACAATCAGAACTCAGGAAACAGAGAGGTTACATACAAACTAGATCCTGACTGCACCTATGAAATGCCCGCAAGGTGTGAGGGGAAAACACGCTCCTTCCTGGACCCGAGGGCGGGGAAGAAGGGAAACCGACTTAGCTCGGAATAGGGAAATAGGGAGAGAGATTAGCCTTGCCGCTTTGGGAGAGCTGCCGTGCTTCGCTGCCTGCTGTCGGCTGCCTGTTGCTGTGCACGTGGCGGGGCTCTTCACAGGCACTGCGGGAGACGACGGTGAACGGGGAGAGTGAGGAAGAGTGGAAGAAAGAGCAACTAACGGTCGCTGTGCCCCCCCTTAAATACCCTAGGGGGTGTGTGAGACTGACCAACAGGCACTCAGCATTCTTCAGCTGGCCAATTTATTCAAAAAGCTCCACGCCTGCGTGCCGCCCAAGGTATCCCTGGCTCNNNNCGAGGTCCCCCTGGCTCCTGGGGCCACGTGGGGTACCCCCGCCCCTCAACCCTTACCGGACCTTGGACAGGAGGGGGAGGAAAGAGCCCAGGGATTGGACCCATTCTAGGGTGTTTGTCATCCCATACCGGGACTTTCCACCCCGTTGCCTTTGGGCAGTTTCAAGCATCAAAGCTAGGG
>VWZI01006214.1:37907-50203 GCA_013396835.1 Psilopogon haemacephalus | reverse complement strand
GGATAATTAAGCTTTAAGCGAAAGTAATTATATTTTGTCACCTCTTTTTTTTATCTTTTGGTTATTTTTCCTAACACTTGAAGCAGTACTTGAAAAATATCTGAAAGCTTTTAGAACTCCTTGCTAGGGGCATTACCTGTCATTTTTTGTTCCTTGTTAATTACTTTCCTACCAAGATCTTAAGCTCCCAAATACTTACACTCTCCGCATTTTACTTCGTGCCATTAGAGTTTCATTACATGAATCCAGGTGAGCACAGCCTTTCAGCCTGATATGCATACAGAAAGAATTAAAAGAACTCAAAGACCTAAGAAAATCTTTCTAATGCTCAGGTAGAGAAGGCATAGGTCATCAGATAAGGGAATTAGTTTGTTCTTTTTATTTTACAGTTGAAATAACTCTATGTCAGCAGGCAAAAAGATTAATTTATACAAGCCTGTCCTTTCTCCTCACCTTTTCAACAAAGAAATCACAGACACCATTATAGGCAATGTAATTACCACTAATGCAGTTGCATCTTTACACATCACGCTCTTCTCCAAGTGCTGTTGCTTTCACTGAATTTATAGCAAACATAAATGGGCAGATTGAAAAGCAAACAAATAAATAATGCCATAAATGTAGTCATATTGGACACTTCTCACTAGCTTCCATGTAATTTGAGGATTCTCTTTTTCCCGTGTTTTACTGTTGCACAGTGCTCAGGTCACTTTCTGTACTTCTGGAAGTAATAGGCAATCCAAATACACATGTTCAGACTTTAAAATTGTAAGGGATACTGAGCTGATTCTTGAATCTAATTCACAGTGCAACAAATACCACTGAATGTTGTCAGTAGGGCATGAAAAGGGCAGGAAGATTGTCTTACCTTTGAAGCTTTAAAAATCTCTCTAAGTCTTCTCAATTATAAAATATCTCACTAAATTTGATGACTATATGACTATTCTTTAATACTTCTAGTTAATGATACCATCATGAAATGAGTGTAAAAATCTTACTCAGGGTCAGAACTTTATTGTAGGCAGGCTGATAAGACATTGAGGTAGGAAAGACAGCTAATGTAGAACATAAATATTTATTCAGTAAAGCAGAGGGGGAAATGTTAAAAGAGAATCTAGTACCTGAACTATGAGGAGTAACAGGACAAATTCCCAGTAACTAGAGGAAAATATGAATATCCCTGAGGATATGGGACTGTGCAACTTAGGGAATCTACAGAGTGAACTCATACACTCAATATATTAAAAACTTAAGGTTTTAGTCTCAGTCTTCTTCTTATGGTCGCATACTCCTCCGATAATTTTACTGTCTCTTGATCCACCTACTGCATCCAGATTTTAATGTCGTAATTATGGGTGTGCTTATTTTCTGCTACACCTGACTGAGGTGCTCACCAGCCCAAGTTTATTTTGTCCCGTTTCTATGAATTTTTCAAAGTTAATAGAAAATTATCCTTATTGAAGAGGACATAGAACTTGGTTAATTGCTTCACACCACATTACATTGCCATTTAGATCAGACCTGTTTCTTTCCATTGCAATAGCATGGAAGTAAATAAGCAATTTTCATACATATTACGAAAAATAGGCATGTCAGAGCTTAATTCATATTCTTGTGATTAATAGTCCAGGTGCCTGGGTAAAACATGCCTTGCCTTATAAACACTGTTCAATTAGTCCACTCATTTAGGTGTGAAATATATCTGGATAGTGGCTTACTTGACATCTGGGGGGAAAAAATAACTAAATAAATTAAAATATGGGAGGAAAGGTTGAAATAGTCCACTTGAATCAAAATAGCAGATGAGTGGGACACAAACCAATGTCTGTGATCCTTATTTCAGGTAATATCAATCTTAACTGAGATATAAGCATATGACATTACACAGGAGTGGGGTAAAAAAAAAAAAAACAAACAAAACTTTCTATGCCTTGTTTATTAGTGGACAGGAAAGCCAGGATGAAAAAAATTAAATTGATTTTATTCACTTGAGGTTTCATAGCCCATTGCACAGCTACCACCTAGAAAATAGTTCATTAAGAGAGATAATTACTTTAATGAAGATTAAGTATAATTTTAAATCCACATTCATCTTTATCTAACTAATGCAGCTCTGAACCAGACCTGAAATAGGGGCTCTTCAGTGAGATCTTTCCTTGCAATTACAGTTCCACTGTAGTTGCCTTACTATTAATTCTTGCTTTGACCTCTTTCATACCTCATCTATCAAAGCCTTTCACATTGGCCTCAAACCAAGAATTTTCACTGTTCTGTTACTATAGCTTTTCTGATGCCCATTGACACATGCAGAATATTTGGTAATGAAATTCAGAAGAGCAGAAGTGCCACCCAAGTTATTTGTGCATGAAGCTGTTTTGAGGGAAAAAAAAAAAAATCACCTCTCCAGATCACTTCTATGGTAGACCTACTAGCAGGAACATACCCACATACTCAGTTTTCCTTATTGCTTGTTTGGCTTGGATTGTTTTTTGCATAGTTTCATACATGCCGTAACTGCTGAACAAAAAGTTGGTTAATAACAAATGAAACTGAAGTACTAATAAGAAATACAGGATAAAAATAATTCCAGTGTTGTGTTAACCTCATTCAAATAAGCATTAGGCACAGGTATTAGTGTGAAATATAAGAGAAATGGAAATGTTTTAATGTAGGAAAATGTGCGTTCCAGATATGCAGACATCTTTAGAGTAGTATGCACAAAATTAAAATCAATAACTTAATTGAATGCAATCTCAAATTGAATTCAACAAGTACTGAAAAAAGCCTCTGTTAAAGGTTCTCAGTATTTTTATTACTTGTCTATATATGTACTAGTATTTGCATTCTTGAAGCAACTTTTTTTTTATTTCATTTTTCTTCACTAAAATCATTCTGACTTCTCAGGTCACACAAAATTAATTTTCGTGGGAGATTTTGGTTCATTTTCTCCTCTTGTTTTTTTCCTCCAGACTGGAGATTGCTACACACATGTTGTCAAGCACCAAATTTCTACTTTTAACCTACTGCATGTTCCAAGTGGTAGGTCGCTCTTCACAACAATATTTAGGCCAGGTTTACCTTTCACTCTTCCACATAAAAAAAGCAAATGATGGAAGACCTGAAGGTACTTACTAAATATGTTTACTGACAATTTTTAGAATCCTTATAGCTAAGACATCTCTGGTGATTAAGAAAAAGCAATCTGGGGGCTTGCCTTTGAGACTGGCTTTGTGCCCAGCAGAAACTAGGTAGGCACAATGAATTAATTTTGTATTTGAATCAATAATGAAGTGAAAGAGTCTCTATAATCTATTGTATATTCTTCAAAATAGAAATATGATTTGTATCAATTGTTTTCATTGCATCTTTGCCTCATCTCATTCCTTTCAGGTATCCATAATTTTTTTATTTTTTTTTTTTAATTCTGTCTCACAGGGTCTTCTAAGGTCTTTAGGTAATCAATAACTTACATCCAAATTAAAAGCTTCAAAGGTAAAGCATAATGATATTATGGAACACTTCCTGAAATTACACTCCCCTTTTAAAGGAGGTTTGCACTTCTTTTCTTTAAATGACCTTCCTTAAAGGTTGTGCTGTTCGAGCTGCAGCTAGTGAAGTTGAGATTCTCCAGGATTTGGTGAACTGGGCTTCTCACCCTGATGAGACCATTATCAAGTTGCAATTATTCAACAAGAACACTTTAGAGAGGAACAGAGAAGGAGATGGTGTCATCTCTCCTCTGTCAGTGCCCACCATCGTTATGGTCTCCTGCATAAAAACAGGCAATTTCTCAAAAAATCAGTTTCCCCAAATGCAAAGTGGAGACAACAATAATACATAACTACCCCAGAAAAACAATAAAATGTTGAAGTGACAGATGCAGCAAAAGATCAATGCATTTATCACAACTAATTAAGCACTAAAAATCATGAACATGCCTTCTTTTCACTTAAACTTCTATTTCCTCTGTTTCGTTCTGCTTTTTTGGTAAAGCATTTGTTGCCACTAAATATGAGATTTATCATTTAGTTTTAATAGTCATTAATAGTTTGTATGTCTGTGGAGAAAACCTCAGGTATCTACCTTTCTTACCTTTCCAGACATGCAGCTTCTGCCAAGTGAGCCAGCGCTCTGAATAAACCTATTTCCAAACTCTTTGCACTCTAGGAATGCTAATTCCTTTCTCTGCAGAGCAGATCCTTCTAATAAACAGAACAACTACATTATAAGCCTTTTAATCACTTTCAACATTCTGATTATCTTGCCATGCAGAATTCAAAGATGGTAAGAAAACCATCCACAAAAGACAACATTGAGTATTTAAGGTCAAAGAACCATAAGCTGTCACTAAAATTTACTTTTTCTGTTCCCACACAAATTCAATTTGTGTACTTGAGAACTAGCAAACTGTGCTGGTTTGAGGCTAATTGGAATATTTTGCTGAGAGAAATCTTTGGCTGTGAGGAGAAAAACAGTGACCTATATCACTCAGTCTTCTGCTGAGAGAAGCCAGTAGTCAAAATATAAGATGCTCACTTTTCACACACTTCTCAGTTAGTTCTCAGTTGCTACTTCTCTTTCTTTCTGGTGTGTTTACATTCTCAGTTAGGTCTCACTTGCTTCTTCTCCTTCTTTCTGGTGTGTGATTGCATCTGCCTTAACTCTTTAATCCAGTCTAACAATTTTCCTCTAACCTCCTTGTCGTATTTTTGATGTCTCACCTCAGATCTCTCCAGATTTATCACGTGAGATATACAGGGATTGATTTGGTTAATTCTGAAGGGAGGGAAAGAGCTGAGAGTGGGAAGTATGTTTGTGTCAGAAGCCTCCTGGCAGCCTGACTGTTTTGGGAGTAATTTTGTGTTNGGGACACTAACTCCCAAACCATCACATGAACCAAATATGCTCGTATAAAAATATCCTCAGTAGAGCCTTTTTTCTCCAGCTGCTGTAAAGCAAACAAGCAAATGCAATGCATAAATCTTATTTTAGAAAGATACAAAATACAGTCCCTCAAACACCTTTCTAACCCTTCCTCTCGTGACTATCTCTCAGAAGAGTACAGCACCTGTGGCCACTAATAAGAGACTATAGATTCCAAAAGAATAGTTACAGGCTGATACCTTTTAAATTTCTGCCAGTTGTCTGCAAATTTGGTAATTATGGCCTGACATCAGTCAGTGGAAAAAGCAAACACAAAACTTAATCAATATTGTAATTCTTTATGAGCTAAACCTGGAATATTAACCTGTGTCTTAGTATCTTCTCTGTGTTTTGTACATCTTCCCATGCATGCCTGTAGCTGTCTTAAATACTAGTGCCTGTTTGATTTCTGCAGGTGTGATGTGTTGCCTTTTAACAAAATAGGATGCAAGGAAGCACAGAAAAATGAGGCAGAACTTGACTGCCAGTGCTGAAGAACTACTACACATTTTGTTAAATATAAAAGCTTTAGTGCAGGAAGCATTGGATAAACTCCTGCTGCCATAAGCAGTTTTACACGAAGCCTGCAAAGGCACAACAAGAGCCCATTCCTTATGTCCACTTGCATCAGCACAAATCCTGTAAGCAACAGCACAGGGCACCTCAGCCCAGTGTTGGGTCCATCCCTTAGCCTGGATCTGCTGCCCAGAGGTGGCTCCTGTGCATCCCCCAAGACTGAGGGACTACTAGAAGATACTTCTTGTCTCATCACCAAGAGAAACTTAACTGCCTTACAGAGAGTTCTTCAGTGCTGCAATTCCTGTGTCCAGCCAGTTCAGCCTCTTCTGCAGCTGTACACTCTTGCCCTCAATGCTAGGTCATTCTTTGGTCATAAATTGGCAATACTGAGCAGCCACACTTTGAATTTCCTCTTGATCAGCTATTACATATTACAGGAAATAAATCATCATAGGTTGAATTTTATTGTATATCTAGGGAGTGCAGAAGACAAGAAGCAGAAGAAAAATATTATGATTTCTTTAATTCAAGTGTTACAAGCAGAAGTTTTATGTTTAGAAGGAATGGAGGAATAAGTTTCTCACAATGTCATAATGTTTCTCGTTGCTCCTTAGTAAGCCACTCTCCTTTTTGCATCAAGACATTGCATGTACTCTTTGTGTTTCTTTAAAAGGGAATCTAATTGGCTTCAGGAGCATTAGCAGACCTCTTTAACCTGATCACATAATTTAGAAGATTCACTAAACTTTGCATGGCTCTATCAGTTTTTTGGTATTTTTCCAGTTATTTTCTAAACGCTCATTATTTTTCACAAAATCCATGTCAACATTCATTAGGTTGGAACAATTAACGATATGTTCCCTTTCCTACAAATTGATCGATGAACCTGGCCACATTATGTCCATTACTATGATGATCATAAATACAGAATTTTCTGTCCCACAGTTAGAGGGAAAATACATAACTTTAAAAAAAAAAAAAAAAAAAAAACTTTTCCATTATACAACTGTGGATTTACAGTTGTATGCATACATTCAAATGTTTTTGTTTAGGATGTATAATATAGCTACAACTTCTTTTAAAGAATGGATTGGAATACTTAAAAAGCAGGATAAAGTCAATATGAGCAAAAATTACAAGGGAAAACATCAGAGAGAACCAACAAGCATCTCACAAGTAGTTGCTTGCCATCTGCTTCTCTAATCACTGCTTATGTTGCTGATATGTAATTCAGACGGAACTACAAAGGAATAAAATAAAACCAACTGTTAGTTTTATCTATATGAGGTTTGCTGCGTCTTAGCTACCTAGTGAAAACCTGCGCTACATACAGATGGGTTCAAAGGCATATGCCCAAGGCTGCTCTATCCTTATGTAATTAGCACTTCAGCAAGTGAACTACCAGAATTATTTGCTCTTAAATGGTAACATCACCACACTGTCTCCTAAAAAAACAGATTCATTATTCTTTAATTACAATATTTGAAAAGAGAATATTCTTTATAACATAACAGCAAGTCTGAATTTTGCCTTAGTGTATATCGTATTTTCACAGAATCATTTTTTGGGCCAAATTTGAAAATAAATACAGTCTGTGTCAGGAACCAAAGTGACATTTTTCATAGCATAAGGGAATTTTATTTCTAGAGGAAAAACTGAACAGGAGATAGACAAGTCCAGGACTGAGTAGAGGGTTTTAAATATAGAAGTGTATCTACAGACGTATTTTAGGAACTTGGTCTCATACTTTCTCCTCCTGCTATTCAACCTGTTTATTCTCTATTTCTGTTTCATAGTTTCTGAAAGGACAAAATAAATGACAGTATGAATTTTATCCTTTAGCAATTCCTTGCACTATGACTTTTCCTAGAAGTTTGTGGGTTCAGATATTTTAAATATTTATCTTCTGAAAACAAACAAACAAAAACCACATCCAGCAAGAACAACAAAAAAGGCATAACACAAAAAAACCCCCAACAAAACAAAAAACAAGACAGATGTGTTTACTTGGACATGTTACTTTCCTTTTCTAGCCAATAAAGTGGATGTGAACCAAAGATACTTATGGTAAAGTACAACAAGGATCATGAAGCAGGGGTTGTTATTCTTGCATTCCAGAGAGGTCAGGCAAAAAGCAGTGTGACTCAAGCTCCTTCTGAGCAACAAGAACAACTACCATTAAACTGCTATTTACTGGTGGTCTAATTTTATTTACTAGAAGGTTAGAAAAAGTGACATGCTATAGAACAGAATGGTATTAAAGTGACAAGAAGGAAAAACATTCTGAGGTCTTATTTGAACATAGTACAAATTTACTCATGGTTAGGAGTGAAATTAAAAAAAAATAATATGTGTATGTATATATATATGTATATGGTGGATGAGAAGCTCAGCATGAGCCAGCAGTGTTCACTTGCAGCCCAGAAAGCCAACCAGATCCTGGGCTGCATCAGGAGAAGTGTGGCCAGCAGCTCGAGGGTGCTGATTATCCCCCTCTACTCCACCCTGGTGAGACTCCATCTGGAGTACTGCATCCAGTTCTGGAGCCCCTATTACAAGAGGGATGTGGACATGCTGGAGCATGTCCAGAGAAGGACCACAAGGACGATCAGAGGGCTGCACCACCTCTCCTATGAGAACAGACTGAAAGAGTTGGGGCTGTTCAGGCTGGAGAAAAAGAGGCTCCCAGGTGACCTTATTGTGGCCTTCCAGTATCTAACGTGGCCTACAAAAAGGCTGAGGAGGGACTTCTTAGGCTATCAGGTAGTGACAGGACTAGGGGCAACAGGGCAAAGCTAGAGGTGGGGAGAAACATTGGATGTGAGGAGAAAGTTCTTCAGCATGAGAGTGGTGAGACCCTGGAATGGGTTGCCCAGGGGGGTGGTTGGGACCACTTCCCTGGAGGTGTTTAAAGCCAGGCTGGATGAGGCTGTGGCCAGCCTAAAATGGTGTAGGGGCTTGGGGGAGGGGAGTCCATGGCAGGGAGGCTGGTACTACGTGATCCTTGTCGTCCCTTCCAACCCTGACTGATTCTATGTTTATATGTATATATATATATCTGCTGAATGCAGCAGTTGGTATCAAAAATATATTGCAGGATAAATCGTAGCAAGACTTGAGATTCCAGACAGATAAGGAACTGATTAGATGTATTATTAATGATTTTTTTTTTTAAATTAGTCTTTGAGTCCTCTGCAGTAGCTGAACTTCAGCTACAGGTGCAGAAGGTTGAAAATGTAGCTGTATAATATTTTTATACAAGTGGGGTTTTCAAGTAAGCTGAGATTATGTTCTCACATCTGAATCTTCCATGATCTTTTGAAATCCCACCTGGAAAAGTAAGGTAAGATAATCTGTGTCTCTACTGTGCTTTGCTTCTGGAGGAAAAGAGATATGGAACCACATCAATATGCTGCATTTCCATGAGTTTTTAACAGGAAAAGAGAAGAAATTTAAAATACATGCTAGTCATGTGTCATCTTAAATCTACAGAATTTACACCACTATATAACTTAAAGTAAATATATTTCTTTATTACTAGCAAGTTACAATAATCTGAAGAGATACTATTAGAATTGCTGACTTGAAACATCATCAGTTTTTAAAAAACAGCTCTCAACTTTTGTCAAAGTAACACATAATATGGCAATTTTTAACATCTCTGTCGTAAAGCAATATCTTGCAATGAAGAACTCCTAAAAACACTCATACTATTCTTTTGTTTTTCTAGCCAGAAAATACAAGAAATGTAAGAAAAATCACAGAATCACAGAATGTTAGGGATTGAAAGGGACCTGCAGAGATCATTGAGTTCAAGCCCCCTGCCAAAGCAGTATCTGCAGGGCAGTCTACACAGGGAGTGTCCAGAGAAGGAGACTCCAAAATCTCTCTGGGCAGCATATTCCACTGCTCTCTCAGCCACACCATTAAGAAGCATCTTCTCATGTTGAGGTGGGACCTCCTATATTCTAACTTGTACTCATTGTTCCTTGCCCTAACAAGGGTCATCACTCAAAAGAAACTTGCACCTTCGTCATGATACTCACCCCTCAAATGTTTACAGAAGTTGATAAGATCACCTCTCAGCCTTCTCTTCTTAAAATTGAATAGTCCCAGTTCTCTAAGTCTTTCCTCATAGAGAGGTGTTCAAGTCCCACAACCATCCTTGTAGCAATTTGTTGGACTCTCTCCAGCAGATCCCTGCCTCTCTTGAACTGGAGAGCCCAAAACTGGACACAGTAGTCCAAGTACAATCTCACCAGGGCAGAGTACATGGGGAGGAGAACATCTGTAGACCTGCTGGACATGCTTTTCTTATTGTGCCTCAGAATGCCATTGGTTCTCTTGGCCATGAGGACACATTGCTGTCTCAGTGATAACTTTCTGTCCACTAGGACTCCAAGGTCTTTCTCCACAGAGCTGCTTTCCTAAAGAACAAAATCCAGCCTGTTGTTATTCATCCCCAGATGCAGGACTCCTTCTTGAATTCCATGACGTTTGCCTTGACCCAGCTTCCAGCCTGTCCAGACCTCACAAGCTTCCAGCCTGCGTTTTTGTATCATCAGTGAACTTGCTGAGGCCACACTGGGCCATTGATGAAGATACTGAACAAAACTGGACTCAGTACTGATCCCAAGGGAACATTACTTTTCAAGGTTAAAATGCTTCTCCCACAAAGGTGAGAGCCACAAAGTAAAATTAACATAAAATGAGGGTTTTGTAGTAGTGGGATACTGACACTCATTCCAAAACCACTGATATTATTTGCTGATAAGAAAACAGCCAGAATATAATACTCAGTAATGGAGAACTCAGCAGGAAAAATCCTGAAGACTTATTCAGAAAAATTAAGATTTCTTTTTTAAAAGTCTATTTATGAAGCTTTAAGGATCCAAGCTTTCTCTTCCAGTCAAAAATCAATTACTCTTCATTTAACTATGCCACTAGGAGATACTCACCACAGGTTTCATTTGAAACTAGTTTTCCTCTGTGTTTTTATTCAGA
This sequence comes from Psilopogon haemacephalus, assembly GCA_013396835.1. Lineage (NCBI taxonomy): Eukaryota > Metazoa > Chordata > Aves > Piciformes > Megalaimidae > Psilopogon > Psilopogon haemacephalus. The sequence goes on along the minus strand of VWZI01006214.1, from coordinate 39,757 downwards.
GCAGAAAGGCATAGCAAGAGCCCAGGAAAACTTCAAACAGCGAGTCTCATTGCTTCTCATTAATCTGCCTATTCTGGTTTGGGGTCTCTGCTGCTTTTAGAGTCATTGTAAGTTACATTCATTTCTTTCACTCTTTATTAGCAAAAAANAAAAAAAAAAAAGCAGCATGCACTTTGATGCTAAAACACCTGCAATCAAACCCTACTGAGGCTACACAATCCCAATGGAGATAGACTAAGATGACCCACACCATGCCTTATCATCTTATATTTAAATATTTTATGCAATGGATGCTGAACATAAAAAGTGATACACAAGTTCCAGTTGTTGAGTTCTTTCTTAATGTAAGGAAAATTGTATCATTCCAGGTTCTTTTTGCAAATTTGGGATATCCTTTACTGAACAAAAAGCTTGTGAATTGTTGAAATCTACTTCTATATCAACAGTTGCAACGTTTACTGAATTTAAGACAACCCAGCTGTTTGCTTTCATTAACAATATAGGAGAGAGAACAACAGTATAGGAGAGAAAATGAAAAAAAAATCAGTCAGGAAATAAGTTCACTCCATTGGTTTTGCATTTCCCACATAATTAAATGCAATCAATAATTTTGTATCAGGTGAAGTATTTAAAGGCATCATTAATTGAGGACTGCTGTTTTCTTGCTTCTGCCTTTCAAAAAGGTTCTTGTTACAGGTCTGATTTACACTGGGTGGAAAGTGTTTCTTTTTAGATGATGTAGAAAATCAAGTGAATGCACCAAAGGTGAATAGAAACAATCTGATTCATCTTTCAGGAAGAGGGCACTGCTTTAATAACAGAATGAATAACTGGCATCCACAAACTTTGACACTGGCTGGTAAATAAAAAGTTTTATTGCTTTGTATTTCTCAGCACATTGCTATATTAGAAGAGGACATAACAGATGCCAAAGACCAAGATGTTTCCATCCTTTACAAGGATGTCTTACAAGGAGTAATAAATTACAAATATGCTTTGAAAAATCATTGTACTTGCAGTAGCATCTGGTTTTCCCAAATATTGTCAAAGAATTGTGAGATACTGTGTTACAATATGTTTTGTCTGTTTATAAACATATTAAGAAATCCTTAAGGCCTAGCTCAGAAGTACTAAGTTTTTAATGACAGTTACTTGAAGTAAGGTTTTAATAGTTATCAAAGTAGACAGCCAATCTAACAACATGCAGTCTACTGTAAACTTGTTGACATCAATAAAGGACATGACAATTAAATTAACAAAGCCAAAATTTAATTCCAGTCTTGCCTCAGAGAAGCAATCTAATTTTATGTAAAACAATTTTCCTTTATCAATGAACCTTTACTGATACTGCAAGGGCACCACTATCTTTATGCTTTAAACTGCTCCAAAACCTTCGGATGACAACACATCTCTAGACTCACCCATTATACCTTATATATGTGTCAGCTTCATTTATCTGGCAAATAACTGCAACGATACCAGCTCCAAACCTGTTGCCTGACCTTTCAGATTTTTGTGAAAGGTCACTCATACATACATTTCTATACAAATCCAGCAGTGAACCATCACTAGATCAAACATTTCTATTTCAGTGTGGATTCCCTTTCATTTACTGCAGCATGGCAAGATGAGAATTGAAGACATTGAAAGACAGCTGCAATCTCCAAGTAACTGAGAGTTATATGTTCCTGGACATGCTGCTCCAAATAGAGCACATGTGCACATTATGAATCATACCACCAAAATGCATGAGGTTTATGCACTGGTGTCACAGACTAGTTGCAATCTATCTTGGGGGACTCTAAAACATACAACAGCAAAACCAATATGTGAACATAATAAAATACTGA
>VWZI01006214.1:24017-35289 GCA_013396835.1 Psilopogon haemacephalus | reverse complement strand
GTGTTTTATTTCTCCTTTATTACATAATCACAGAAGGTTAGGGGCTGGAAAGGATCTCAAAATATCACCTAGTTCAACCCCCTCTGCCAGAGCACGATCACTGTATCAGATCACACCAGAACACACCCAGGCAGGTTTTGAATATCTGCAGAGGAGATTCCACAACCCCTCTGGGCAGCCTATTTTCTTCCTCACAGTGAAAAAAACTCTTTCTCATGTTTAACTTACTATATATTATATAGGACTTTTCATCGAATCATACAATAGTTTGGGTCAGAAGGGACCCCCAAAGGTCATCTAGTCCAACCCCCTCTGCACTCAGCAGGGGCATCCTCAACTAGATCAGGTTGCCCAGAACCCTGTTGAGACTCACTTTGAATATCTGCAGAGGTAGGGCCCCAAACACCTTCCTAAGGCAACCCATTTCAGTATTCTACTGCCCTCATGGCACAGAACTTCTTCCTAATATCCAATGTCTCTCATGTCTTCCATGCAACAACCCAACAAAGGAAAGGAGAGTGGGCTCATTGCCCTGACTGATATATCTGCACTCAGTGAATCACTGCAGTCGTAGAGGGATCCATGATAGCAGCGCTGGCATGTATACTTGGAAGTCAGAGTACTTCAAGAACACCATGATCTGATCCATAAACTGCTTTGTGCTAACTTTTTTGTGGGATATTAAATGTTATGTATCAGAGACTCTTATAAAATGTTCCTCATGTTTGTCATGATTGTTCCATTGAAGGAGAAGTGACAGAAAGGGTAAGGAGCAAAAGCTCATTCTGCAATCTGCCCCACACTATACAGAACATAAGGACAAAGAACATCTTCTTAAACACACTTTTGTAAGATCACAGAATTACAGAATGTTAGGGGCTGGAAGAGATCTCAAAAGATCATCTAATCCAACCCCCTTTCTGGAGCAGGATCAGTTAGATTAGGTTACACAGAAATGCATCTAGGAGGGTTTTGAATATCTCCACAGAAGTAGACTCCACAACTCACCCTGGGCAAGCTGTTCCAGTGTTCTGTCACTCTAACACTGAAAAATATTTCCTCATGTTTACATAGAGCTTCTTATGCCTCAACTTCCACCCATTGCCCCCTGTCCTTGGGCATCACTGAGCAGAGCCTAGCTCCATCCTCTTGGCACTCACCTTTTACAGATTTATAAACATGAATGAGGTCACCCCTCAGTCTCCTCCTCTCCAAGCTGAAGAGCCACAGCTTCCTAAGGAGGAAGATGTTCCATTCCCCTCATCATTTTTGTGGCTTCCCTGAGTTCCTTCTTGAACTGAGTGGCCCAGAACTGGACACAATATTCCAGATGCTGCCTCACCAGGGCAGAGCAGAGTGGGAAGATAACCTCTCTTGGTCTGCTAATCATAGCCCTTCTAATACACCCCAAAATGACACTGGCCTTTTTGGCCAGCAGAGCACATTGCTATTAATATTGTTATTAACATAACAAACAGGGGTTTTTTTTTACAGGCAGAATTAACTTTTTATTGGAAAGGAACAGGGTGAAAAGAACACGTGTGTGTGAGTGTGTACATGTGTATATAAACATAGGCGTACACAAATTATGAGACACATCTTAAAAAATGGTGAGTAGACCCTCCCCTTATGCAGGTATAACAATTGTGACACCCAAAATACATTACATCTCACAGCTGATGAATATTGCTCTTTCAAACAGCACTTTTACCTTATGATCAAACACTTTATGGTAAATCAAATATTAGAAGCATGTTTCGGCCCACTGTGTACTTCCCTTATTTAAAAATCTAGAAAGATGTCTTTTCACTTGCGTTATCAAACTCAGACATTAAATCCCCAAGGTAACAACAGCATTTCCTCCAAGGATAACATCAGTGCCACTAGATAAACAAAATTAATCTAGTTTTACAATCAATGTTTATTGTTTTCATTAAAAACACCTCACTGTCACAAGACTTAGTAGAGATCCTTAAGGAACTTTTGAAAAGTCTGTATCATTCTTTCTCTCCAAAAAAAAAAAAAAAAAAAGTGGTCTCCCCCCGTGTCATCTCTGTCCCAATTGTCAGACAAACATATTTGAGGATTACAGAAAGTTAAATCAGTGACAAAGTCCTGGATTTCACCCAAGATTGCAAATGTTTCAAAGGGAACTAATAGAAATGAATGTATCTTCAGATTTTAAAATGGTTTAGATTTTTAAGTTTTAGATGATACACACAATTTCAGCAAATATGCAAGTATAATTTCTAGAAGATAAATGAAAATTCACACTTGGGCTGTATTTTCATTTATCTGAATATATGGCAAATATTTCACGATCTTTTTCACCTCACAAAAATCAAAATGAAACTGTTTCAGCCAAATTGAAGCCAAGAAGGAGTGTTGATGTGGTGGAGGATAGAAAGACTCTACAGAGGAACTTGGCCAGGCTGGACTGATAGGCCAATGTCAATTGTACAAGATTCAACAAGACCATATGCCAGGTCCTGCACCTGGGTTAAAACAACCTCATGGAGTGCTACAGGCTTGGGGGCAGAGTGGCTGGAAAGCTGCCCAGCAGAACAGGACCTCAAGATGTTAACTGATAGCTCTTTGAACATAAACCAGTAGTGTGCTCAGGAATCCACAAAGGCCAGCATCATCCTGGTCTGTACTAGCAATGGTGTGACCAGCAGGTCCAGGGAAGAGACTGTGCTCCTGTACTCAGCACTGGTGAGGCCACATCTTGAGTACTGGGCTCAGTACTAGGACAAAAAGGGCATTGAGGTGCTGGAGCTTGTCCAGAGAAGAGCAAAAAAGCTGGTGAAAGGGATGGAGAATAGATCTTGTTAGAAGTGGCTGAAGGAACAGGTATTCTTCAATCTGGAGAAGAGGAGGCTGAGGAGAGACCTTCTCACTCTCTACAGCTACCTAAAAGGAGCCTGCAGTAATGTAGGTGTTGGCCTCTTCTCCCTTGCAACAAGTGATAGGATAAGAGAACACGTCCTCAGGTTGCGACAGAGGTTTAGTCTGAGTATTAGAAAAAAATTCTTCACTGCAAGACTTATCCAATACTGCAACAGGCTTCCCAGAAAAGTGGTTGAATCCCCGCCGAGAAGGTGTCTTAGAGAAGAAGAAATCTGGTGCTAAGGGACGGAATTGCTAGAGTTAGACTCAGTGATTTTGAAGGTCTTTTCCAGCCAAAGCAATTCAAACATTTTATGTTTTTAAAATGCTTCATGAAAAGTAGTATGGAAACAAACTCTGTATTTATATGTAAGAAAAAAATGAGTACAAATGATGAGTCTGCAAATCTGAGCAAGGCAGGTGTTCAAATAATTTGATTTACATAACAAAACAGAATGAAAAAAAATTTATACTGAAGCCAACAGTGCTTGAAAATCTAAAACTTTACCTGAGATAGGGATTATAATGACTAGTAGAAATTAGAGTCCATCTTTTCAGAGCAACAATGGCCAGAAATCCCGTTTAAGAACAATGGATGATACAGTTTTTCAAGGAGGAATCCTAACGGTAACAGCAACTAAGCAGTATTTTTTCTACTTTCTACAGTATGAAGGAAAAATAATATTCTAGATCAATTATTTAGAAAAAGTTCTTCAGTATGTATTCCAAAACAAGGGAACTTCTATCAACTAGTCTGAGAATCTCCAGACTGTAACTAATGCCCACTTATAATCATACCATCAACTGTCATTTCCAGAAGACTTTCATACTGCAATCTCAAGGACAAACACAGGCTGGGTGGCAAACAGCTGCAAAGCAGCTGTGAGGAAAAGGACCTGGGGATCTGGGTTTACGAAAAGCTCAACATGAACTGACAGTGTGCATCTGCAGCCCAGACAACAACTGTCAGGGGCTGCATCAAGAGAAGTGTGGCCAGCAGGGCAAGGGAGGGGATTCTCCCCCTTTGCTCTGCTGGAGTACTGTAGCAGAGTACTCTGCTGGAGTACTTTACTCCACCTGGAGTACTATGTGCAGTTCTGGAGCCAGCACATGCTCAGCACAAGGACATGGAACTACTGGAGCGAGTCCAGAGGAGGGCCACGGAGACAATCAGAGGAATAGAGCAGCTCTTGTTGTAAGGACAGGCTACAAGTGTTGGGGCTCTTCAGCCCCAGAAGAGAAGAGAAGCTTTAAGGACACATTGTAGTAGTCTTCCAGTATCTGAATGGGATCTACAGGAAGGCTGGGGAGGGGCTGTTTAAAATGTCTTCTAATGACAGGACAAGGGGCAATGGGTTTAAACTGGCAGAAGGAAGATTTAAACTGGATGTTAGGAAGAAGTTCTTTACAGTGAGAGTCATGAAACACTGGAACATGTTGCCCAGGGATGTTGTAGATGCTCCCTCCCTGGAGGAATTCAAAGCTAGGTTAGATGAGGCCTTGAGCAACCTGTTCTAGTGGGAAGTGTCTCTGCCTATGGCATGAGGTTGGAACTAGATGATCTTAGAAGTCTCTTCCAACCTTAACCATTCTATGATTCTGTATTGACATCCAAAGAATTTTCCTCACAGTTGCTCTGCTGAACACCATCCTATACAAACTTTTCTCCCACTGCGGAATTCAGAGAGAGGTAAGGGGACAAAGAAACCAGGAATTCTGGATAGGGCTTTAAAAGGAAAACGAAAGAGAGTTCAAATATTAAATCCTGGCATATGTCTACAAATAGAAATACCATTGAAATTTAGCTCCACTGGGTGGTCCCACTACCTTTGCCCACTAGACCCACTTTTGCAGAATGCATGTTGTATGTATTCACTTCAGAGTGCTGCAAGGGCAAGAAATGAGTGAGGACACCAATGTTAAAAGAGAAAACACAGAACAAGAAGGAAAGACCAAAAGAATTTTAGAACATAGAATATCCACAGGCACATGGCATTAGCATTTTCAGTGAATTTTTCATACCCAGACAACAGGTATTCTGTTGCTCTTGCAGTCCACAACAGATTTACAAAAGCCAAAAGTCGTTATATCATAAATACACATCTTCCCTACCTATAAGACAAATTTGTACCATCTTAGGTTTTCCAAAGTGTCCATATCTTGTTACTGCTTCAGGGTCATTTCCTTCTAAGCCTGAATTTCTCCCACCGAAGATTGTGCAATGTTTACTGTTTGCTTCAATGAACTCAAACTAGTTTAAGGAATTGACCCAGGGGACTGCCACACCTTGTCCTTTCAAATACACTTTCAACATGCCTTGATCAAGTTCTAGAAGTATATATCCTTAAAGATGCTTAAGCATATAACTCACCCAGAAATCAGCCTTGGACCCTGATCATCGGTGGAATTAAACTCTTAAACTCTTAATAGCTCTTAACTCGTAAGAGGATAATGCCAAGTCATGGAAAATTAAGCCAAAGAGGAATAACTTACACTAAATGTTAAATAGGACACATTCAGTTGAAACTTCTGAAGGAGCCTGAGGAGGCAGAAAAAAAATTTACAGGCTTTGGAATAGCTTTCAGAGCCAAATGTATGCATCAGCCATCTCCAACCAGGCAAGTTTGGTCCTTACTTAGACAATCCCAGAACTTTGCCAGGCCTATTACTTGACAGATCTCCTGTTGAGGGAAAGAAAATTGGTGAAGTGTGCAGACTTCTGGTTTGTTATTTATGGCAAAATACTGCAGAGACATATTTTTTAAGTAATTTCAGTTTTAAACTCTACTGGAAGCCATTGAGGCTGAAAAATCAGTGGAAACAAGGTCTCCAACAATCTTTATGTCACCTGTTCCTCTTTTCAGGCACACACAGTTCCAGACTGCTTTTCTTATTCTTGTATTTCCCTTTACTTTCCAACCTCCACTGCCTGTGTTATAATAAAGGTCCTGTTGTCTTAGTTATCCTTTATTCTTCATGAAGAAACGGTAAATACAGATTCTTAAGTGATCACTGATAACACCCCTTTCAATGAGCATTTATTAACTATCTCAAAAGAAATGGAGTTATGGCAAATATCTGCATGTGCTTTCCCTAATGGCCTGCAGTCCCAGTTTTGATCCAGCATATATTTGCCAATATAAGTGTTGATACTTTAAACTAAGATGTAACTGCTTCTTAGATGATGAGATGGCAACTATCAGAACAGTTAACTCAAGCCAGTAGAAGAAGATCTATGTTCCACAGATGAATAACTCATCCGTAGATCACAATAATGCTAAATAATTGGAAAGCATAGAATAGAGAAAAATCTTATCATGGCTACTGTGGTATTATTGCCTGTCCACATTAACATCTTGGTTTATGCAACACTTGTCTACCTGTCTTTCATGCTGCAGCTCATTGCATTTTTAAAAGATGCTTTCTCAGGGAGCTAATTGAGCCTTACCCATGTGAGTGAGCTGGCATTTGACACTGATAGCCTGCAGAAGGCCATTTCTTCAAGTGCTTGAAAAGACCAAGCAGCCAGGCATGACAAGCAGCAGCATGGAATACCTGGCAGCAAGCCTATTAATGCTACAATGCCAAAGATGCACAAATGAATTACTTATGTAATGTGCACTCACTTCATTTCTGTCAGGAAACTTGCTGTCCTGAAACAAAAGGTGAAGTTTATTTTTTCCCCTCATCACAGCTTGTCAGAGCTTTTGAATGTTAAATCTATTATTTATTCTAACAAAGACATAATTGCTAGCATTCTTACTCTGTTTTGTGATGTAAGATTCCTTTTCAATCCTTATGTAATTTTCTCAGGACAAGACCTCAGCCTTTCATAAGACACAGTTCATCTCAGCAACAGTTACACTTCATGTGTGAGACTGAAAAGAGGTTAAAAAACAGTTCTATTTGCTTCTCTAACACAATCTATCTGGTATGATTTATGCCTCTAGGTATACTGCTCTTGAGTGACAGGGATGAGACTAGTCCTTCATCCAAAAATGCCACAAAATTACTCACATAAATGGTAATGAAATAAAACCCTTTTCTATACTGAGGCCACAAATCGATCCATGCAGGCTGATGCTGTCCAAGAACTGATATATTTAGAGCTATATGCTAAAAAAAACCCCCAAGATTTATTTTCTTTGAAGAAGTTTTTTTCAGCAACAATTGGTAACCTACCAGTATGTTCAAGTCATGCACATTCAAGAGAACACATAAACCGAAACTGCATTTCAGTGCCACGTCTGTGGTTTCACTAAAGAAAAGCTAAGGCATTTCCAAGACACTCTATTCATGCTCTGGAAGTCATTCCTCACCCATGCCTAATACTTTAGTCTGTAAATACACATGCATGAAGGATCAATTCTGGATTTCTGAGGATAAAGACACCTTTAAGGTATTACCTACTGACTGCACTGATCCAGAAGACATTGTTATCTTGTACAGTGCTTAAATACAGGATTGATTTCTGCTGAACTAATTCATGTGCCTTACAGCTTTGTTCAAGAAAAGCCAAAGACAGTTTTAAGAGCCTTCAAAGTTTTATGTTAAGCATGAGCTAATCTCACAATACAACAAAAAGCTTACTTTCATATGAAGTAGTTATAGATTTATTTTCCAAGCTTTAAGACTTTCATCTTTAAACTTGTCAGTCCAGCATTTCACAGATTTTTTCCAAGATCATTTACAAAGCTCAAGTAAAGAAACCCACCAAAAATGACAATCCACCTGAGATAAGTACATCTGGAAGGGTAATGGATGGAGATCTTTCACTTGAAGCATGAATGTAACTTTGCACACCCAGTGCTTTTTCTAAAGACAGAAAATATTACTATAACACAGGAATTCCTTTTCCATGGAGAATTTTGGAGGGGAAATACTTGAAGGCCTTATAGACACATTCAAATGAGTTGTTCATCATCACACTGTCTACTACAGCTTCCTTATGGATCCATCTCCAGATTAAACACTGACCTTCCTAATCTTTGTAATCTTAATTAAGCCTTCTTTCAGCTTCCCACCACAGATCTAATCATTAGCTGGATTCAATACCCAGACAGAAATTTCTGCTATTCTGCAACTGGATTAGCATGCAATGAACTGCTTAATGTCAGACTAAACTAGCAGCATGGTTTTACTGTCATGGGCTGAATGGCATTAGAGAGAAGTGGAAAGCTTGCTATATAGAATGATATAAAATCAAACACTGTGTCTCGTTTGGAATACAAATTAGAACACATACTGAGTCAAATACTGTCAGAGTAAAATTCCTTTGCATAGGTAAACCTAGACCCAGGTAAAGCAGCAAGAAAATCAGGGCCTAGACATTCTTACTTTCAGTTCTGGACCAGCAGCCTATGCACTGGACCATATGGGTCCAGTATAGATAAGTGTTCCACCTCATATATGGCTAATGAAAATGCAAGACTTAACATAACGTAATTAGCTGTCAGGTTATTCACTCAACTGCAAGGAAGTCAGCCTGACAGCAGAAAAAGCAGCTGTCTCACTGACAGCTGGAGTCACATCACAGCAAGAGATGAAGTTTGTCTCCAGGGGCTCCATTCCACACTCAAATCAGGGAAAAGGAAGCCTCAGATTCATGTACAGAGGATTATCAGCAGCCCTGCCAGTCTCTATTAGTAGCACATTCAGCTACCACACTTCCTTTAGTGCATGAGGTTTTCCAAGTTAAGGATGCGGTGGGACTTTTATGATTTAACCCCAGCCAGCAACTAAGCCCCTACAGCTGCTCACCCACTTGCCCCAGCTCCAATGGGACAGAAAAGTGAATCAGAAGGGTGAAAATGAAAAAGATGTTGGTTTGAGATAATGACAGTTTAATAGGCAAAGCAAAAGCCGCACACACGTGCAAAACAGAACAAGGAATTCATTCACCATTTCCTATCAGCAGGCAGCTGTTTAGCCATCTCCAGGAAACCAGGGATCCATCAAGCATAACGGTTACTTGAAAAGACAAACACCATCATTCCAACCTGTCCCTCCCTCCTTCTTTCCCTAGCTTTTTATTGCTAAATATGACATTACATGGCATGGAACAACCTTACCTGTTGCTGTCAGTTATCCCATCTCTATTCTCTTCCAGCCCCTTGAACACCTCCGGCTGATTCTGTGGTGGGGCAGGATGAGGAACAGAAAAGCTTTTGATTCTGTGTAAGCTCTGCACAGCAGTAACTAAAGCATACCTGAATTATCAGCACTATTTTCAGCACAAATCCAAAACACAGCTTATGCTATCTACTATGAAGAAATTCAACTTTAATCCCAGCAAAACCAGTATAGTTTTAATCCCTTACTCCATACCATTTACATCATGTTCAGGTCCCGCACTATCAAAATACATCTTCCTTAACCACTTTTTCACTGTACAATGTTTGTGAAATGTTCATAAATATCAATTAAAATGTTTATTCAGTTCATTCACTCTATGATTTTGTGCTTCATCTGTTACAGTATTCACTCAAGACAAGAGAAGTGGTGTCTTGCATGGAGTTACTGGGCCCCAAAATTATCTCAGTTTGGGTCATTTCTGCATTTGCACTGCTCCTTTTGAGGTTCATCCTTCACTGTTTCAGGTGGACCTGCTTTACCAGTTCTTATAACATGCAACTGAAATAATGGGTTACAGATGTTTAAAGATATATCCTTTATATTTGCCCCTGTAGTCTCTTTATACTACATCATAAGGTCTAGCGTTACAACTAATTCCTCCTTCTTGCCTGAGCTTGACTGAGAGGTCTGTGCTACAGTATATTTGATACATGGCGGCCACAGCAGTGACATATAGCATCATGCAACACTGCCATCATGCAACTCAAAGCACAGATAATTTTCACCAAGGATTAAATCACCTTGAGGTGATTTAACACACCTTGGACTTTCCCATGATTCTGCATTACACACCAAGTGCATCCAGGTCCTTGAGTGAAAAGATTGGTCCTAAAGAAACCATCAATTCCTGGTTAGAAAGAGCAGAGTACAAACCCTTTCTTATGGTAGTGATTACCCAGGCAATCTGCCTATATTCAGCACCTAAATCCAAATTAAATCATTTGTGATATTCTGTGAAATCAGCACAGCAGACGCAGAAGACTTCCAGGTCAGTTTTACCATGTGAGACAAGTGATGTAAGTTGACTAAATAGTTGGGCTGAACACAAATACCTGAATATTTCAGTAGAGACAAGTAGAAAAAAGGAGGTGAAAAGAAAAACATTAAAAGAAAAATCCAGATTCATCACCCACTTAATCAGGGAACAGCGGTTGCTGAATATGCTGCTACCCTACTAAGATCTAGATTTAACAAGGTCACTATCACTTTCAGCTGTGGACCACATCCCCCAAACAACCATACTCTTTCATGCAAGTTGCAATACAACTCTCTATACACTTGTAAGGCATAATATATGACAAAGACAAGTGACTGAGAGGAGAATTATGATGAAAATGAGTAGAAAGCCTGAAGTTTTTGAAGTTATTTACCCCAGTATAAACTAGTAAAGCTATCAAAATATCTGAGGGGTGGGTTTCAAGTGGATGGGACCAATCTCCTTTCAGTAGTCCACAGCATTAAGACAAGGAGCAATGGCTACAAACTGGAACATTGAAAGTTTCACCTCAACATGAGGAGAAACCTCTTTGAAATGAGGGTGACAGACCACTGGAATAGGCTGCCCATAGAGGTTGTGGAATCTCCCTCTCTGGAGACTTTCAAAACCCAGCCGGATGCATTCCTCTGCAGCCTAGGTGATCCTGCTTTGCTTGGGGGGTGGACTTGATCTCTGGAGGTCCCTTCCAACCTCTCACATGTTGTGATTCTGTGATAAGACACTACCAGACAATAAAACTGCTAAAATGACTTGTACCATGGTCCGCCTTTTTCACAAATACAACTGTGTACTAATTTTCATAGAATCATAGAAACATAGAATGGTCTAGGTTGGAAGAGACCTCAAAGATCATCCAGTTCCAAACCCCCGCCACAGGNGTTCCAACCCCCCGCCACAGGCAGGGACACCTCTCACTAGATCAGGTCGCTCAAGACCTCATCCAGCCTGGCCTTGAACACATCCAGGGAGGGAGCAGACACAACCTCCCTGGGCAACCTGTTCCAGTGCCTCACCACCCTCACTGTGAAGAATTTCTTCCTAACATCCCATTCAAATCTCCCCTCTGCCAATTTGAACCCATTCCCCCTCGTCCTGTCATTACAAGACCTTGTGAACAGCCCCTCCCCAGCCCTCCTGTAGGCCCCCCTCGGATATTGGTAGGCTGCTGTAAGGTCTCCCCAAAGCCTTCTCTTCTCCAGGATGAAAAGCCCCAACTCTTTCAGCCTGTCCTCATAGCAGAGGTGCTCCAGC
>VWZI01006214.1:10975-23234 GCA_013396835.1 Psilopogon haemacephalus | reverse complement strand
AGGACCCTCGGGTGGATCTCATCAGGCCCCATGGACTTGTGCACGTTCAGGTTCCTTAGGTGCTCTCGAACATGATCTTCAATTACAGTGGGCAGGTCTTCACTTCCCCAGACCTTACTTTTGCCCTCTGGAGTTTGGACATCATGGCTGGAGCACTTGCTGCTGAAGACTGAGGCAAAGAAGTCATTGAGCACCTCAGCCTTATCCATGTCCCTTGTTGCCAGCTCTCCATTTCCCTTCTGAAGGGGTCCCACGTTGTCCCTAGTCCTCCTTTTCTCACTGATATACCTGAAGAAACTCTTCTTGTTCCCCTTAATGTCTCCAGCCAGATTCAACTCCAGATGTGCTTTGGCTATCCTGACTTGATCTCTGCTTCCACAAACAATATCTTTGTATTGATCCCAGGTTACCTGTCCTTTCTTCCCTACCTGTACGCTTTCCTCTTGCGTCTAAGTGTGTCCAGGAGTTCTCCATTCATCCATGCAGGTCTCCTTGCATTCTTACCTGCCTTCCTCTTTCTTGGAGGGCAAGATATAAAGTTAAACATCTTCACAGCAAACGCTGAAAATAGTGTTGATGATTCAGGAATATTTTATTTACTGCCGAACAGAACTTACACAGAACCAAGGCCTTTTCTTGCCCTCACAGGACCCCACCAGCACATGGGCTGGGAGATGCATAAGAGGCTGGGAGGGTACACAGCTGGAACAGCTGACCACAACTGACCAATGTCAGTTCCATACCATATGACATCATTCTCAGCAATAAAACTGACAGTGAGGGGCTGCTGCTCAGAAACTAGCTGGGTATCAGTCAATGGATGATGGCCAATTGTTTTAATTTACACCCTTTGTCTTTTTTTGGGTTTATTTTCCTTTCCCTTACTTTGTTATTAAATTGGTATTATAACATCTTTTTAAATATTAAATCATCTTAATTTATGAGTTTTCCTCTCACTTTTGCCTTCCAGTTCTTTCCATATCCACCTGCAGTGGGGAAGTGAGTGAGTGGCTCTGTGATGCCTAGTTGATGGCCACAGTTAAACCTTGCGACAAATTGGCATATTCTCTTAGAAAGACTTTTTTACACACATGCCAAAGAACTGTCTACCCTTTTTCCTATTTAAAACAAATTGCTATTGGTATAGCCTCATCTAGGTTTGATAATGTTTTGAGCAACCTGTTCCAGCAGAAGGTAGACCTGCCCATAGCAAAGGGGTTGAATTAGATGATCATTAAGGTCATTTCCAACCCAAACCACTTTATGATTCTATGAATCTATAACTCTACATTCAGTTCTTATAATGGTTCCAATAAAACTAATAGTCTTCTTGGCAGAGATTGCAATTAATTCTGAAGCTGAGAATCAAGTGAGACAAAGAAATTAAAACAAGTTGGAAAAAAGAAGGAAACTGTCAAACATTTATAGTATCCATAAAACCAACACTTGCATTCCATCTAGGTGTTTTATAGTTTTCCAATTTATTTTTTAATTGAATTGTTTAACATATGTTTATAAGATATAAAACTATCCAAGAAAACAGTACTACTTTAGGTCCTTGCAACTGATTTGTACTTCTATTTATTATCTGCATACTAAATGGGCTTTTTGGTCAGCACAAAGCATAGACTGAGATGCATAAAGCCAATGGAACTGCTTCCTTCAGTACTTAATCAGATGCAGTCACCAATGACCACTGTTAAAGGGCAGACAACTGTGGCTATCCTGATAGCAGCATCTGAAGAAGTACTGCGCATCCTTCAAAACGTGTTTGTGCAGAAAAGTGAACCATTGCAAAACTCCAGATAGGAATACGGGTAGCTCCTTTATAGGCACATTTCAATTGTCAGATGTTTCACTCAATTGTGCTCACTGCTGTCCTGATTTTTTGCTTCCGATCACTTACATAACTTATGCAACCAGGACAGTTTCGCTTAAAGGCTCTTACCAACCAACATATAAAGGATACTCATTCATAAAAATCAGTGGTGCTCATAGAGTTCATAATTTTCACAAACGAACTTGCAAAAATAAACTGAGGTATATCCATTTTGCAATTTCTTCATCCTCACAAGGGGATAACTCAATGTATTTGATCAGCTACTCGATTAATTAGGGGAATTCCCAATTTTCTGGTGAGATACTTTTGTGTGTCAAATAGTGGTAGTGAAAGAGTGGTAGAGAATGGATTTTAATCAAGTGGTGTTCCCCAGGACTCAGTACTGGGGTCAGTTCTGTTTAATATTTCTGTTAATAATTTGGATGTACTCAGGTAAAAGGAATATATACAGACAGTAGGCCCAGTTCTCCACCTGGGCCTACCAGGCCAAACCCTTCCAAAATCTCCCCTGCTGACTCAGCCTCATTAGGCCCAGGAGCAGGCCAAGCTATGCCCCTGCACAGGCCTCCACAGGCCTAGTGGCACAGCTAGAAATTATCTTGCCAGCCAAGGCCAAGAGAAGGCCTCTCCCCCCACAATCCGAGAGCTAGCAGCCTGTCACACACTCTGGGGGAAACAGACCAAGATTGAAAATCAGCTGTCAACTCCCTTATATAGGCAGGTACAAGAAAACAGGATAGAATAAGCAATTATGATGCCCTGTGTCCTACCCCGAGGTATTCTAGTCTCTCTGGAGGACTTTCTTTATGGTCGTACTAATTAATTCTTAATTTCCCTTAATCTGCAACAGCCAGTAATAGTTGTTTCCCAAAACGCCATAAGCTCCTCTACAGATAACTTTTGCAGCAACTAACCCTGGTCTAGGGTAGGGTGACCTGTTGCAGTTAGGGACAGGCGTTCTGAAGAATCTCGCGTTGTAACAGAAAGATAGGAGCCCCTCCTTATAGCCAATAGCCTTGAGTTAGGACGTAGAAAGATGGATGTGACGTTTTGTATGCTATAAAAAGCACTGCCACGTTTTAATAAACGCCATTTTGCCATTTTGCCTTTTGCTATCCATCATATTGATGTCTGTAGCGGATGGCCTGAGCAGCCTGGGTTTGGCTGTTCGTGTTGCCCTTGAACCAGGTCGTCATGCCTTCAGAGTAAGGCAACAGTGACCCTGCCCATGGCAGAGGGGTTGGAACTAGATGATCATTGTGGTCCCTTCCAACCCTGACTTATTCTATGACTCTAACTACAATTTTTAGGGCAATGAATCTTATTATTTCAGTCACAGAACCGCTCCTTTTCTGGTACTTCTTTTCTAAGCATGGTAAAGTAAAAGCCAAAATGCAAATTTGAAGAATAAATTTGTTATCAAAGAACATTTGAAACTCAAACCCGCATTCTCATTTCTTTACATATTTTTTATGACAATGTAAGTTGACAACCTAAATGTTAAAAATTTAACAAACTGCAAGCAAATAAATAAATAAGCATGCACAACAATTTTCTCCTCGTTGTCTAGACACATTTTGCAAGGCAACAAAGAAGCCAGTGTTATTGAAACAGCAATTAAAAGTGTTGCATTTATAGCAAACTGTTTACTGGAAAGAAAGAAGAAAGGAACAGGAAAGAAAAGGAAAAAAAAAGAAAAAAAAAAAAAAAAAAGGAAAAATAAAAGAAAGATTAACTACTACTCATTTATTTTTAATGTCTGTTTGGCAGATTTTCAAGGCATCCAGACACTTAAAAAGATGCAAAATGGCACATGGCAGGGTTTTAATTGTCTTGTAAAGGAGACAGGCAGATGGTTTTAGAAACCTATGCCTAAGTATGACTACAAAGTGATTCTGCCTATTATAAGAACAACATATGAACCTATGCACCTAAGTCAGGGTAATCCTTGATGCCAATACTAGGCTGGGGAGTAAGTATTCAGAAGCAGCCCTGCAGAAAATTACTTGTCAGTACTGTTGGACATGAGCCAACAATGTGCCCTTGCAACACAGAAGGCCAATTGCAATCCAGGCTGCATCAAAAAAAGGGTGGTCAGCATTTGGTTGAAAGAGTCAGTTTCCCCCCTCTACTCTGATTTGGTGAGAACTTGCCTGGAGTACTGTGCCCAGCTCTAGGGCCCCCAATACAAGAAAGACATCAACCTCTGGAGCATGTCCAGAAGAGGGCCACCAAGATGTCCATACGTCTGCAGCACCTCTCCTATGAAGACAGGCTGAGAGAATTGTGGCTGTTCAGGCTGGAGAAGAGAACTTTGCAGGAAGACCTTATAGCAACATTTCAGTATATGAAAGGGACTTACATGAAGGCTAGGGAAGAACAGCTGAGAAAGGCTTGTAGCAGTGTGAAAAGGGTAGATTTAAACTGGAGATGACTAGCGAGTTCTTTACAATGAAAGCAGTAAAATATTGGAACAGGTTGTCAAGGGATGGGGTTGAGGTCCTATTTCTGGAGACATTCGAGATCAGACTGATCTAGCTGGAGGTGTCCCTGCTCACTGAAAGGGCCCAGGTAAGATGACATTTGGTGGTCTTTTTCAACCTGATGCAGTCTGCTCATCTGTGAACTGAAACTGAATTACAGTTATAAGTTTGACTGAAATTAGTGAGAATTTTCTTTAGTAGTCTTTTCAACAGTTATCACTCAGACTATCATGAACATTGTCCCCTTTGTGTTTTAATACCCAAAGCTAATGTCCCTCAGAGTTCCCCAGTCAGCTCCTGGTATTATCATGCCCCTCCACAAACCAGGGAGGCACTAGACTTTCTTGACAGGCAGTTTCCAGGAAAAGGAAGAGGACAAACATAGAAGAAGAGCAAGAATTGCATGTTAACATTTCTCTGGAAAAGTGCATAGTATTTAAACCAGCCTCTGGGAACCATTGTGACCACACATTTACGACGGAACACTTGCTAAGGGAAAACAATGACATTAGGTTAACAACTGCAGTGGACCAAGGGTCTCCACAAGCGTTTTTACTGGTGCCATTCAGGAGATGTTGCATAGGCAGACAGAAAAGGAAGAGAGAGGAGGGCTGAGAAAGAACTGAAAAAGGAGTTCATATAAACCATAATATTCAGAGGCATGGAACAAACTGGAAGAAATAAAGTTCCACTATCACGGAAGGACATAGCAGCACTCAATGGGAAAAAAGGAGCAGCATAAAAGAGCTACTGCTTTAACTCAGAATGCAGGACAGTGGCAGCAGACAAGGTTGAGAGATACAGCATCACAGTACAAGGACAGTGGAGGCACTAGAGTAGGAACCACATTTAGACTCACCTTATTTGCCACAGGAGGCATAAAGAAGGCTGTAGCAAGTAAACGGGCACATGAGAGGCAGCAAGGAAAAGCAGAAGCAGTTCAAGGCTACTGCTTTGCAGCACTTCACAGGAGAAGAGTGAGAGCACCAAAAAAGCATTAATTTTATTAATCATGAAAAAGAAGCTGTGGGAGAAGGAGAATGTAAAACCTGGAGACGGCAAAAAGGAAGACCACAGGTCCTTGCTTCCGGCACTCAGAAAGCAGAGAGTGATTGATGACATCAGGACTAACAACAAGATCCGATGAGATGAATTGCAAGTTTCAGGCAGGCAAACAAATCACTGGAGCTACTCTCTTCTTGCTCTGGGGTCACAAAGAGAATTGAGTGATTGACAGGGTCAGTTCCAGCAGCGAACTCAGGTAAGAACAACAGCAGTGGAGTGGCAAGATAGGCAGTGCTTTATGCAGCTTCACTTACATTGTTGCCTTTGGTACTTTTAATAAACTAGTGTAAATTCCTATCAATAGGGCAGACCAACCACTCGCCTCTGAATGGGGCAATTACATCCTCACTGTCTGTGTAAGTCAAAGCCATTTCCAGAAACTGTTTCCATGGCATTGTTAACACCTCTGAAAATTACTTTCCATGGTCAATACAGTAAGTGATATTGCATGGCTCAGAAGGCAATTATTATGACTATCATTTGGATTAGACCAAGTATCATGGGTGAGGGGTGTGTGTGTGTGTGTGCAGTAATGGGAAAGAAAAGTATTATTGGAAATTAAAAAAATATTAGTAAAGGTCAAATAGTTGCTGTGCTTTTTTGACTTCTTTTCCTCTTACTACCTGTATAACAGTTTTAAAGACTAGTGTCTTAATTCTAAATTGTAAATAAAATTTTCCAAAGGATTCAAAAGTACATTCCAAACTGTTCTGAACAGAATATAAGAGATAAATTAATCTAATTTCATTGGGTTGTTATTTTTCTACATAATCTGAGGCTCAGAATGTTCCTTCTTCTTCTTGCTTGCCTGCTTTTCCCATTGTCTCTCCTTTTGGCCTTGCCTGATCTGCATTTACAATTTTTTTAGGCTATTGCCTTCTGGGCAAAAGTCTGGGTTTGTACAAGGGGGTCCCCAGGATTTGTTCTGGGGAATTAGCTGGATATTTGCCTAATTGTAAATGTGTGTGTGTATATATATACATATATACATACATAATATACATACATATGTATACACAGATAAATATTTGTATATGTTTGTTACCTTTTGTATTTAGCCATCTTTGTAAATAATAATTTCATTTTACTTCCAAAATTCTGAGGAATGTGGTAATCTACCTTGTGGGGACTAAATCCCAAACTCTAAGTGATGTAAACTCCCCACAAGCTGCATAACAGCATTATATGGTCAGCTAGTTCTTGCCTGCATATCCACTTAAGCCCAGAAGAGTTACTGAGCAGCAAGGTGGCATGATGGCTGGGTGTCCCTGCAGAGTGAGGAAACAATCTGAAAAGTTCCCAGACATTAGGGTGACCATCAGATTTTGTGTCATGCAAGTACACGATGGTGTCACTCCCCACAGGCTCTCTTCCCCCTTTATGTCCTGCTATGCACATGATCTGATGTCCACAGCAGCATTCAAGAAACACCCACAGCTCTGTTTAGTGAAAAAGGTGACTTCCATACCTATAATTTCCTTGATTTTAGAGATTCCTGGTGTGTTTTATATACATCAGTCTCATGAAAGACTAAACATGCAGCTGTAGTACCTAAACCTCCTGATTCCAGCTCAGTAGCATACTTTTCCATAAATCCTCCCTTTGATCTTAGTAACCAGTCAACACAGACTGAAATGTAATGCTTAACATTTACACTGTCATAGCAAAAGTGAAAAAAACCCACACTTTCATAAAATGCTTATATATCTGACAATATTTGGACAGAGGCTTTTTTTTTCTTTTTTTAATTTGCTGATGTAAATGTGTGTCTAAGAACCATGCGGAAATCAGTCAAGCTTCAAAACTTCCATTTTAAAACTTGCCTAAATCTTTTGCCCATCTGTCCCGGAAGGCTGATAGGCCTAAAACATATCCTGGCTTGCCCCACCCTTCTGCTGATGGAGGAAGCAAGGGCAGGAGGAAAATAAAGGCTTGGGCCATCATGTGATAAACAATTACCCACAGGTGTTTACGCATTTTTTAGTGTCTTGCCCAAATATGAGTGAGCAAGCCCAGGTTTCACCTAATATGGTCAGTTTTGAGTAAATGCCATGCTGATTGGTGAACCTCTGTAGACAAAGGAGCCAATACACTTGGGTAAATAATATAAATGGAGCTAAATTGCAAGCAGTCTTCTCTGCTCTGACAACATGCACTGCTCTGCCTTAGTGTGTATTCTGCTCTGCCTCATGTTTCAAACCAGCAAATCTTTGATGTACAAGCTTTGACTACCTGGAAACTGACCATGCTTCAAGTTACCAGGTGAGAAGTGCCATTAAGATCGCACTCTCTGCAGATCTGCAAGACATCCTGTCTGCACCTCTGCAAACCTCTATGCCAAGTCTGGAGTTCAAGAGGAACCAGGATCAGGTCAGAGATTGTCTGACTCTCTCCCAGCACCTTGTTAGAGCCTGGGAAGTTTCAGGAGCCTGAACAGCTTTCAAGACACTGACATAACTCCCCGCAAGTGTTTGGGTACTGTCTGGAAACTGTAGTTAGCCCCAGGAATATGTAGATAATATTTTGTGAGTAAATATTCAAAAGCCTCTCTATAACTGAATTCTGTTGTGCCTTCTGCCTTAGCAGAAAGGAGCCTCTTGAGTCTCCCTTGAGGACAAGCAGCATACTGGCCACAAGATTCTCTTTCCTAAATAGTTTAATGTTTGTTATGTTATTGTTAGTTACTTCTTAAGTGTTCTAGGTTCCTTGTTTTCTGCTCTGTGTAATACATACCATGACCATGAAAAGAAGCTATTATTACTAAAAATTATAGTCCATGGTGATATTGCTAAATATCAAAATTAATAAAGGATATTAATTTTAGAATAGATCCCACCTATTCAGTTACACCATTAGAACTGTTTATTCCATCAAGTTGAAGTGGAAGTTTCATGAAACACAGAAATCAAAAGTCAATTTAAATTTTAATGGGATATTGAGATGAGTTGATTGAAGTATATCATCCAGAATGATTCATCTACCTCTTATTTCTGTCAGTGTGCTGAAGGCTTTCTTTTTAACATAAAGTTACAAGCAGAGTCATATGACTAGGAAACTATCAGAGTACACAGCCAGACTCCCCAGTGAACCTTTCAAATCCACCGCAGCAGATATATGAGTGATGCAGTTTAAGATGTTCCACCAACACTCAGTTCCATCCATATGTGCAGTCAGACATGAGTTGACTCTCTTAACCTTTAAAAAATCCCTGCTAATAGTGAAGAGAAATACAAGTGAATTTTTTTCTCTTACAATACCATGTTCTCAGGAGCCAGCAAATGCTCAAATGGACTTGTGAAGAAATTTGCTTTTACTCTATTAGTGACCTTAACCTGACTGCAATTTTGGGAGTGCAAGGTACAGCTACAGCTTTATAAAAAGCAGATGAGAAGGAGGAAATCAGCTTTAACTCCTGAAAATATTTTATAACTTAAAAGACTTTCACAAAGTTCTAAGACAATTTTTATTGCAAAATTTACAGAAGTTGAGGATCTGTTTCAGTTTTCTACTGGGATTACAGTGCTGGTTTTACATCACAAAGATTTAACTGATATAAAACCTCTGCCAAGTGGGCCAAAAGAAGCACAAATGTTCATGTCAGATATATTGAATCTTGAAGGGGCCTGGGGGCAACAGCAGGCCTAAAGTACGTATCCAACCCCAGTGCTCACTGAATCAAATCCCACATATTCAGTACTAGCTGATCTTTGTGTTAGGGTTCTTCGGTCAATTGGTTGATTTTGGGGTTTTTTGTTGTTATGGGGTTTGTTTTGTTTTGCTTTGGTTTTTCTAGAGCAAGCATCCTCAAATAGTTAGTATTAAAAAACTTTTTGGCAATACAGGGACACTGAATACCTAAGGAAGGCAAAGAAATCTTTGTCTTCAGGATCCCAATGGTAGTTAAGCATAAAGTTTTCCAAACTCGGTTGTGTTATGCTTACAGTACCGAAGTACTGTTCCTATTAAGAAAGCCTGGTAGAAATCCAATATACAGAAGTTCAACATAAGCCTATGAGGCTTTGATTTCCCTTCTTTGATCTTAGAGAGTGAAAGGATCAGCTTCTTCTGGTTTCAGATCAGAATAGCTGGATGTGGACTACTGCTGTTAATTATATAATTCCTGAAATAATCTTACCATCAAAATGCTGCTGCCATTGCCAGAGGACAGTTTAATGAGTAAGACTAGTCTTTAACTACTCTAATCTTTCAGCTTTCTAATCTTGGGAAATTTTTGGCCAGACAAAAAGACAGTTTCTCCTTAACACATCAAAACCAATGTGTAATTCCACTGAGGGATTCCTTCTTGGAAATCAGGATTATTTTGCATTTCTTTTCAGAGTCATTTTGGCTCATGTTTTAGAATATTTTGTTTCATTTCTTTCTGACTCCAAAAAATGTTCTCTTCATTGTTGAAAATAATTCAAATTAACAAAGAAGCCAAGGTATGGAACTTTTGCAAATATATGTATCTATGTAAAGCTGGGTTTGATCACATATTGATTCAACTATGTTCTTCTACACTGCCTTCTGAAGCAGCTTTAATGGTGAAAAGGAAAGAAAAATACCAAAGCTATGGTCCTAATGGCAAAGTCATTTGCAGTGATCAACTACCATTCATACGGCTCCGATGAAAAATGACTTAGAAATGGTGATTTCATCAAGAAGATTAAGTACTCCTAGTTGCATTTTGACACACACAAAAAATTGCAATGTGATTGTAGTTTCTGAAGGAGACTTTTATATTCTTATTCCGTACAATTCCCTCCACATACATGGGTACATTTTGCACATTTAGAAACATGTTAACTGTATNAGGGGTGGGGGAATCACCAAAATCTTGGACAGCCACATATATTTCACATTAAGGAAGAGTTAAATTGGGCTGATTCATACAATGGAGACTAAGTTATTAGAAATTCAACTGTCAACATTACACCAAGTTACCTGAGAAGAAACCTACTCTTTAATCTCCTGAAACAGAGAATTAATCCTCCTTAATGCTGTGCATTCTGCAGCCAGGGAGAGACGGATGAACGCAGCACCACTACAAGATCAGACTTCTAGGTCAGCCTCTAGACAAAGGTTGCAGGTGTGAAGAAACAGAAATCATTCAAAGTTGTTTATCTTTGACTGAATGTTCTTCAAACATAAAGAATTACCACATTTTGAAGTATAGCTGAAATCTAAAACAATGCATAATTTTTCCCCCATTCAACAAACTCTCTGAAAAATACCTAAACTCTGTTAGTATATTGGGTTTAAGCTAGCTACCCCTGAGCCCAAAAGCCCAACAAATACTCAATCCGATTTGGAAGCTAAAAGGTATAAAACTTTAACAATAAATAGGAGGTAAAGGGGTTTTCTACAGAAGTGGGGAGAAAAGGGTATGGGGAATGCAGGATATGAGGAATGGGGAAAAAAAAAAAAATACAGAGGCTGGGGAGAAGGGGAAGAAAGGGAACAAAATACACAAAAAGAAAGTACAACACATGGAAGGCAATTGAGTCCAAATGCTGGGATGGATGATTTGATGATGGATGAGGGCAGGATGTAAGATTTTGATGCTGAAAAGCAGTTAGTTCAAGTTCCAAATAAAAACGGTGGTACTCTCCATGTGTTGGCTGAGAGCATGTGGTTGTCTGGCAGCAGAGAGCAGCAAAGAGTTGCTCAGGCAGTCAGGACAAGAAGAAGAGAGAGAGAGAAGATGTCTCCCCTTTTATAGAAAAGTCCTTAGCAGGAAGTGGGAGTGGCTAACCATGATACCTGGAGGCAGGTCAGACCACCCCTCGGGCAGAGTCAGAAGGGTCCTAGGTGAGGCTTAACAATGTACAGTTAGTTATCATCTTACGGTATGGTTAGTACACAGGACTCAGTAATTAAATGAGAGGGACAGAGATGAGAGAGGTACCAAGTTGCATCTGTAAATGAGGTGACAGCTCTGTGCAGCTCAATAAAGCACAGAGGATTGTTCTCTTTTTTTTGTTCTTTTTTTTTTCATTACTATAGGCAAAGTCAGTTCAAACAATTTGAATATTTTACACATAAAGAAAGAAACATCAGCCTGTACCCAAACAGGCAAAAATTATTAAGAAATTACCTTCACTGAGCAACCACTCCAAAGAAAATGGGGCTTGCAACAAAAGCTTGACATTTCATGGATCTTTGTAAATTTTTTAAGAAGTTGTCGTTGAAGGGCTGTAGGATGAAACTGTAACTCAGTGCAGCTTTGTTTCTCCATTTACTTCTATCTATGGTGACTCAGGAGAAAAACATTTTTTGTGTCCAAGAATGCACAAAACAGTTAAGGAAATCTGACATGAAGACCCTGTTTCATGACAGGCTTTCCAAGTGAAATTTAAGCCATTAAATTTCTCCAGTTTACTCCTTGATTAGTATTTCCACTCTCTGCATTTTTTGACCTCCATGAAGAGAAGGACCACCACTTTTTTTAAGTGTTACTGTAGCACAAATGAGCCATCTCTGTTCACTAGCCTGCACATGGTTTAAGAAGCCCTTAGAACAGGGTCTGGGTTGACTGCATTAAAAATGGGTGTTATTTGCTCTTGCATTTGTATGCCTTTTTTTTTTTTTTTTAAACTTAGAAACACATAGAAAATTATTTTCAGTTATAGTAATCAATTGACATTACTCCTTCAACTAGGCTCTGAATAAGACCTTTTTTTTTTTGGATGTGTGAGTGCTATCACCAGACAGATCAAACTTGCCTTAAAGAGTGAGAGAAAGAGAAGAGAGAAGGAGAAAGTAAAGTATTTACTAAATGCATTATGAAATTGAACTATCAGATTTCATTCAATAAAAATAAAAAAATAAAGTAAAGGAAATTTTGCCAATGTAGTATCTGGACCTCAGA
>VWZI01006212.1:1017304-1028529 GCA_013396835.1 Psilopogon haemacephalus | reverse complement strand
AAAAAATTTTTTTTTTTTTTTTTTTTTTTTTTTAACAAATTGCTTTCCTTCAAGTTGCTGACAAAGGAGGAAAAGATAATATATGTGGAGAAGGCTCGTAAGCAGAATGGAAAGAAAAGCTCTCAGAAGACAGTGGCAGAGGTAAATGCCGAGAAAGGAACACCCTTAAATGCAGCTAAAGAGGGAGTAGGTGGTGGTGGGGTTTGGTCAGCTGTAACATTGTGGAAGATCACCTGCATTTTGTATCTTCCAGCCTCTGGAGGCTATGGCTGCTGTGGCAGTCAATGTCCTTATGAATATTACTCATATAATTGGGTTCAAGTTGAACGTGAGAATTTATCATTTTAAACCATTGCAGCTTGTTCCTTTGGGCTCTTTTACCATGTCAAATGTAATTCTCTAGCAACTTAGTTTTATGTTTAATGATATTTGGCTGTGACAGAGTATGTTTCTTTTTGTATGTTTCTGTTTGTTTTTTGGTTTTTTTGCAATCCTGTAAGTTGGTGTGACTTTTGGTCATAGGTCCATGTTGCTTTTGCTTTGTTTGATGCCCTTGATTTATGTAATCCTTGTCTGAGTGCTTGAAACTATGTCTGTGTGCAGCTGATGTGGCATTCTCAAATGTCTATGTTGTGGATCAGGTCAAGGAAGTCACGCCACCTTGACAAAAAAGAGTAGTTATACTTTGCCATTATTTTTAGGTTGGTTTGTTTATAGAAAGGATAGAATGTTATGATGGAGGACAGAATCCCACAGTGTTGACCTAAACAGTTAGGTTAAGCTGAATGTGGTTGTGGTCAGAAATAGTGCTACTCAGATCCTTTTTTCACTATTCACTGTCTTGAAAAGGAACAAGCATGGATTTTAGTTTGAGAGTTTTGGTGGTGGTTGTTTGCTTGTTTTGGTGTTGGGGGGGAAGGGTTTTATTTTGGTTTTTATTTTCGTTGTGTTTTGGTGGCATTTTTGCTTTGGTTGTGTCATTTGGGTTTTTTGTCTTGTGGTTGTTTGTTTATTTTTAAAAAGGTTTTTTTGTTTGTTTGGTTTGGTTTGGTTTGTTTTTACTTTTCCCTTTCAGCTTCTCCCTTTTTCAGTTATTCCCTGAAATACAGTTTATGTCAGAGTTTGAATTATGTGAGGTGTCAGAAAGCTTACTTTATTTCAGTGTTAGTTGGCAGTGAAAAGCTTGTGTGTCAAAGCAAAGATCCTGACTGAGTAATTGGGCAGTACAGCATTTACTTATTCATTCTGTATTTTTAAGTACTGAGCATGAACTACAAATTACTGGTGAGGGTAAATTTTAGGACTTTAAACCCTCTACGTGATACTGAAGAGAATGACATGTATGTTGGAGTATGTTGTATGTTGGAGTAATTAGTAAATCTGTCTTAGTTAAATTGATCACTAGGTTAGTAGGGAGATGTTAGGCAGCTTTTTCTGGGTTTGGGATTGGAGGGCTACCTGTATGGGAAAGGGCTTTCTAAAACACGATTCTATTAATTACCAGACTAGAAATACATATTTAATGAAGATCTGATTTTGTGTATAATAGAAATATACAAGAGGTGACTACTGAGTCATAAATGGAGGGTTCTGTATTTCTTCCCACAGATTTTTGGAAGTCTGTAGTGAGAGATGGGAATAAATGCTTTACCAAAATAAAAAGCACCATCCCTAGTTTTGGTTGGAAATAGGCAAATGTGTATATGTGAGATTATATGAGACCTCAGTTTATGAATTGGTCCCTTGTACATAGACAGCCAGAGTTCCTTTGTGTGGAGAAAAGGCTTAGTCATCTTTTGGAGATGGCCTAAGCTTACTTGGATGGAACTAATTCCTCGTTTTATTTTAAATAGTTCAAATTGATAATCAACGAACTTTGGCTGAGATGGTCATCTGGAATGAATGTACCTAGATGTGGATGTTATTTCCAATTTGGGTCTTGAATGATTGAATTCTGTAAGCCTGCCAGATTTCCCTTCCTGTCCTCTTAAAAGCTTGTTGTTCATGCATGGATTTGCAATGCTTAATGGGCATATGTGCCCCTCTTACTTGCTCCGTGCCAGAGCAATCTGATGACTTCCTTGAGTTCATCAGCTTTTCGTGAGTTTAATTCCTGGTCAAAGGCAGCTACCATGTGCCAAATATTTTCATAAAGTTTATGGAAAAGAAAAGGTAAATCAAATTTGAAAAGCAAATGGTTTGAACCTTACAAACTCGTGGGGGAATGTGTGCATTTATTTATTTTTACATTATATTTTGTAAGTTTAGCTGTAGTTCTTTCCATTTGAGGCAAGTTGGCTAAGGTATTAAGATACCTACCTCTGTTTTTGTTACAAGAGAAATATTTCGTTCCTGTCTGCAGGCACACAGGTGCTTGCATATAAACTGCAGACTTAAAAAAAAAAATCTGTTTAATTGTAACTGTTAGTGGACAGTTTTTTCTCTAGTATAAGGAGGTCAAAGACTGTACTGGGGGTTTGTAGGCTCTTTATTTATTTACTATTTAACTTTTCCAGGCTCATCCAGTTCCTGCCCATCTGACCACAAAGATGACCAGTGTTGCTTCTCTTCTAGATGCATCTGATCCTGGTAGATAAAAAGCTACTTCCTTTTAGATATTCTCAATGGTGCCCATACATCTTGTTTGCATTTTGCTGATAGCCATCCCTGCCAGTTCTTTGTTTTAAACTAATGGTCTACTGTTGTAAAAAGGCATATTGTAGTATAGAGGGAAGTCAGTGCAGGTGTCCATCTCCCCATGAAAGAATTCGATTATATGTTTTTTAGCTTGGTGGGAACAGAGCCAGTAACAGTTTCTTTAATATTATTTCAAGATTTCTATGAAAAAGGTAATTCTTCAGTTTCTACACTTTGGATTTACATGATTATGATACCCATGTTCAGCATTAACAAAGTGCTTGTACTAATTTGAAAGGATAAGGAGTTGTAGAATATCAAAGTTAAAACCTTGCATGGTAGGGATATTAAATAAAATAATATGGCCTCTTTGAGAGTATAAAAGAGGGGGATAGGTACTTTGTCAGTGTTTTTATAATATCCTGGCTTGTTTTCTTACTTTAAAAAGCTCTTGAAAACTAAAGCTTTCTTATCTATACCCCTTCTTCAAATGAATGTTTTAATTAGAATTGAGTTATGAACATATCTGTAATATTTTCCCTAGTGGATATTACATCATTCTGAAAAATGATGAATGGTGGTGGTTACAAGCTAAGTCAAGTAGCCAGTTCATATAAGCTGTCTGCTGTGGTTAAGTCGCAGCTCCAGCCTTTCAACTACAAGGTTCTTATTTTCATATTGTGGTTATGGAGAGGCAGGAATGCATAGCTCCTGCTGGAAGTGATACTCCCCTGTTACTGTCATACAGATTTTATTAGATTGATCATGCTGGCTTGAGTTGACAACATTGACCTTTAAAATGAATGAGAGTGATAAGGATAAAGGATAGCTGAAATGCTTTTTTATGGTGGCGCTCCTTAAGATGTGTCAGTGAAAGTCTTGTATGGTTCCCTGTAGCTACATTCTTTTTTTTTTTTTTTCCTGAAGAAAGCAGTTCAGACTCCGGTATGAGAGGTGTCTTTCCTGTCACTCCACAGCTGTAGTTTAAGACCCATGGAAGAGAACACCAGTACTCACACTCAGGACAGCTGGTGTTAAATGCCTTAAAGCCTGGCATCCAGCATTGTATCTGTGTCAAAACAATTATATATCTCTCTTACTTCGTAGAACACGTAGGAATTGCTTATGAGGGTAAGGATTAAATAGCTACCGTAAAATTCATTGAGAACATTGTGACATTCATGAGGAGAATTAAGGTGTTTTGTAAAATATTTTTCCTAGTTGGATACTTTTAAAATTAGTAAACAGTACATTTATTTTTCAATACTGGACTTGGGTAATATTCTTGCCAGTTTCTTCAGGAGCTCTCTTAGAAGCAATCCTTCTATTTAGTGGAGTTCTCATCTCCTGTTACCCTAGAAGATTATTACCAGCCCATTTAACTTGTGTTAGGTTACTGAATGTGAGTCTGCTGTGTAGTTACTAGTTGTTGGGTTTTTTTCTGCCCTTTTTTCCTAATTAATGAAAAGACCTATCATAAAAAGGAATATAGGCTTCTGTTGGATTCCAGACTGTTTTTTTTCTCTCCCTGTGATGGGCTGAGAAATTACCGCCCAAATAAAATTGAAATCACCAGACTAGTTCAGAAGGCTTGGAAGTAAGACAAAGCTATGTTTTACAGCAAGCTAGATTTACAAGCATATATAAACAATATATTCACATGTATACAGTTTAGAAATAATACAGAAATCCAATCCCTCCCCGTGGACAAAGAAAGCCTGTAAAAGGCCAAGGCCACCTTCTGTCTCCCAAGATACAAAACTGGCAAGGCCTCATGTGTTATCAGGAACGGGTTAGTACATGGTGTGGAGGAGTCAGAGAGGCAGAGGGACAGTGATGGAGTCAGAGCCCGAGAGCCAAGAGGAAAAAACAATGTTTATAGGTTGCCAGTTTGTCTCTCTTAACAACCCAATGAATGACATAGACTTTTATAAATTTTTTACATCCAATGCTATAATTTACTTACGTTCTGCACTGAACTTTCAGGAAGGTCCTGATTTCTCTGATTGGAATTTTCCAATAAACATTAAACTACTACATTCCTACTTTCTACACACAGTGTAGAGGAAGGTGTACCATGACTGTTGATATGCCTGAATCTTGCATAAGTACTAGTTACTTGTCACCTCAGAAACAGAGAAATAGCAATGTGTTTTACTTGGTCATTACTCTATTTTATCCACTCATATGATAGTGTACACTGAAGCTTTCACTGGGTGAGGTGAGGCCAGCATGCCTTGTTGTAACCTCTGGTGGCTCTTTTGAAAATGTTTTGGTTTTTATTCTTTCAGCTGTGATTACAGACATCTTCTACTTCCTGAACATTTACAGCCATGGCAAGCTGCCATCCCACTGTGAACAGCGCTTCCTTCCTTGTGAGATTGGGTGTGTCAAGTACTCCTTACAGGATGGCATAATTGCTGATTTCCATCACTTCATAGATCCAGGTGGATTCCAAAGAAGGGAGACAAAGAATTCATCTTGCTTTGGGGTGGGAGGGAAGCCTTCTAGTGTCACTCAGGTCAGATTTGTCATTAAGATGAGTTTATTTCTTTGAGTGTAAGTGGCTAGATTTCTTACGATGTCAGAGCAGTGCTGATTGTTTCTAAAGAGATGCACTTAAGTATCAGAAGTGCATGAAGCTTCAGAGATGGTAGAATAAAACCAGAAGGACCTTCAGGAGTTGTGTTTTATAGTCCATGCCAGTGAATTTTTGTCTCCATCAGACCTAAACATACCCACTATACAATATGCTTTGTTTAGTTAAATGCCTGTAACTGAAAATAACTTTTTGAAAAACAGTTTGTGGCACTTGTGCAAAGCCACAAGGGAAGATGAAGCTTTTCTTTCTATACTGTAGTGTGGAGGTGAGAGTTAAGGATCTGTCATTGTGTATGTTGGGTGATGATTGTTGTTTTTCTCCCATTTCCCCTGCTCTTCTGCAGAAGCACCACCACGTGGTTTTCGGTACCACTGCCAGGCTGCTAGTGAGTATCAGTGGAGAAAAAGAATGGTATGCAAAGGTGTACAGTTTTTAGACTTTCCTTATGGCCTGTATCCAAATGTGTTCTTTTTAATTCTACAGTTTCTCCTTCTGATAACTTGACTAAGTTTCAAAGAGGAAGGAGTGACAGAGCAGCTTGTCACACGTCACCTTGTATATGTTTCTTGTACCCACAAATGGCAGAGCACTTCTGTCGCTGCCAAAGCTATTTGGGGTGAATTATTTGTATTCTGTCTTCCTATTTCCTATTCCTATTCAATAACAACTGCAATATGCTCTTAAATGAGCATACTCATTTTTACAGCTTTAAATGCTTTCAAGCCTTTCTGAACAGTGTCCTTCTCCTCATAGTCCTTGTGACACTTCACCATGAAGTGTCAGTTTGTAATAGAGTAGCTCGAAGATACTAGTTTGTATTTTAAGGTTTTAAATGTTCTGTGGCTTCACACAGATAAACAAAGTTTAAGTATTTACACTGTTGTATCTGGCCTGGCGCAGCCTGCCTTGTTTCCCTTGTTACTTTACAGAGTGTTTGTAGATTCTAGTTTGTTTCTGTTGAGACACTTCCTCCCCTTTTGTATAGAGGGAACAAACTTGGCCCATGTTTTCCTATGACAAATACTTAGATAATGGCCTTCTAAAAGCAGTAATTGTGTGGGTGTTTGCTCACATCCCAGACCCACTAGTCTTCTGCTGAGGGAAGCAAGGATTTGATAGCTTAATCACAGACACTGCCTGTAGAGTAGCGAAGTGTTTGTGTGTATGCATATACGTATATAGAAAGATACAAAGGAGAGGAAAATGTATCATTTAAGGAAACAGGATTTTTCATAACTTGAATTTTTTTTTTCTGCCATACCAACTCCCCTTTCCCCTTTCGCTAGGTGATGCCACTCATAAGATCCCTATATCTGGATTCCATCTTTCACGTGCTTGTTATGCAGTTGTCTTACAGGAACTTCTTGAGTTTGTCCAGCCAGCCAGAGGTGTTCAGCCTCACTTTTACTGCAGGGTATGGTCAAAGTTAAAGTAAGATCTTCTTTTGGATGATTAAGGAGATACTTCACTCTAAAACCTAATCAGTGTAAATAAGTGGGAAAAGACATTGTTCTCTGAAGTTTCACAGTTCCATGAAAGAAGAGGAGGCCCCAGAACTTAACCTATTTATGAAGCAGAGGTCTTCTTATTTTTAGCCTGCACTTCTGACTCTGATCCATAGATAAACATTTCACTTATTGTCTAATGTTCTTTTGACTTCAGTTATGGGCTTTTAAGATTGACTTAAGTTGATTGTGCTGAATGATAGTCACACAATCCTGCTTTTCTAAGGGGTGTTTTTATGTTTTTATTGCTCTTTCCCCTTGAAAATAATAAACCTGGTAAGTTTTTGTTCAAGTTTCATTTGCCGATGAGCAAAACAAAATGTTAAGACTTAGAAGCATTTAAGCTTCGTGACAGCGAAGTTATGTTTTGATTCTCTTCAAAGCTAATGTTAATTCTTAAAAAGGTGGGGAGGTCCAGTTTTTTGGCTCAGTCCATAAATGCAGAGCTCTGAAGAAATACGCGTGAAAGAAACCAAACCTTTGAAGTGTGATACCAATAGCTTGGGGTAACCTTTAACCTGACTGCAAACTTTAGTCCTAAATTTCTCCTGTGTTTAGATTGAAAGCCTCCATGGAATTTGGTTCCTTTTCAAGATAATTTTCAGGAAGAGCGTACACTTAGTCCTGAAAACATTTGATTTCGTTTTGGATGGGAATTTTTTTCAGACCTACTCAGAAGTCTTGCAGATGTCAGAATTGCATTCTGTACTTCTTCAATGTGACTGAAATTTTCTTTCTTCTAGTATGACGACAGATTCCGGGTTAGCTGGTGTCTCAATCGAATGGCTACTGTAACAGGTAGGAAGTGGGTTGTTCTGGGCCTACATCCTATCCCCAAGAAGGGAGGATTATGTAATTGTCAACAGTTATATTTACCTGAAAATCTTTAGGTCTTAAAAGGTTCCATAATAGCTGGTACTGATAGCCAGGAAAACTTTGTGTGCTTCTCCCTCCCCATCAGTGACAGCAAACCACCAACCTGCATACCTACCTGACTAATGAGCACATCTGTGGAATAACATACACTGTTTCTTGCTCAGCCAGTTAAAGGAGCACTAGGGGTGGTGAGATTACTGTGAAGGTGAGCATGTGGTAACACATGGGAAAACAAACAGCTTCTAAGGAGAGGGCCTGTGAGTAGGATACATAGTTACTTAGGTGGAGAGAATGATGGTAGTCAGGATGGCCTACTTTGATAAGAAGCCAGTTTTTCTTAAAACCACTGGTGGAATGACTTGTTAAGGTTTACAAGGACTTTGATGCTGTGGTGAGAGGGTGGGCAGTTGACAGGGACTGACTGAGAAGTGAGCTAAACAGGAATTGCTCACTGACTTCTGTTTTCCTGATGTGGATTTTCTCTGGACTGCAGGCATTGAGAAGCACCTGGAGATTTTTGCTGTAGAAGACCTGATAATACAGCTGTACCAGAAGAAATACCAAAAGGAGCCATCCAAGACTTGGATCTGTAGAGAACTTGATGTCTTTGTGTGGGATTTCTGTAGCAATACCAGGTATCTTGGGTTCTTTGTAGAAATGTGTATTAGCCTGACACATCTTAGTGCCCTACAGACAGCTTGTATGCTGCTAGGCTAAAATGTTCTGTGAGCTTTCTAATCAGAAATGCTTCTTGTCACAGCATGAGTACAACTGGAAATTAAAAATTCTTTCCCAAAAGAAGTGTAATCATCGATGGCTTTTTAATGCTGCACCTGAGGCCTGATTTAAAGGAGGGGGTGAAAAGTAGGAATAAAATACATTGTGGTATTTAACTAGAAATTGAAGAAAGACAAATTTGGACTCAAAAGAAGTGCAGTTTGGATGGAACCTGTTGGTTGTTACACATCAGATGTCTCATTCTGCTGCTTTGAGGGATGAGCTATATTTGCCAGTGGTATAAATCAAGTTCTCAGGCATAAGTGTTAAGCGAGAGCCTGTGTTTTTTCTTCTGGAATAAATGTTCTTTATTACACATGTAGAATATTTTTTACTTTCTAGGACTTGCTCTGCGTGTGTGTCTTGAATGATGAAACTTTCCCTGCTTTCAGATTCTTCGATGATTGTACTAAGTAGCATTATGTACCTTGTGGTGCTGCAGAGGAATATTTAGCAGTGATACAGTTAACTTAGAAATTAACTTCTGCTACTGTTCTAAATAAGAACTGATAATTTGGTCTTAAATTTTAGTATGCCTTTAAAAGTAAAATTATTCTTGGAAGTCCACTTGTGGTATGGATTTAAGAGCCATTGAGATAATGCATTGTGTTATCTTTTAATAGCAGGCAGTTTTCCATTTCCATGAGTATCTTCATATTGAAGGGTGACTTTAAGAAGAATGGAAAAATGTACTTTAAACCACACTTCTGGAGATAAAAGTGGGGATATTTACATTTATATGAAATAGTTCCTCTTAATGGAAAGCTTTGTCTTTAAATTTCATTTATCTTTTAAGATTCTCTTTTTTTACCCTTTGCCCCCCACCTCTGCATGGAGCAGGCTACCTGTTGAGCATACCTTTTAACTCTGCATAAACCACATAAAGCATAGTTGTTAAACATTGGTCCTCTGTGAAATTTTCAAGGTACTTGGAAATGGTCACTGAGACAAAAAATAATTTCTTTAATATCTGTTCCTGTTCCTTCTGACCAGACCAGTTGTTCACGCTGATTAATGGTATGGATGCTTCTGAAATAAGCCTAAGCTTTATTTCATGTAGGTGCAAATGGCATGAAGAGAATGATATAGTATACTGTGCTTTGGCATCTTGTAAGAAAATTGCGTAAGTATTGCTAAGGAGTTATCTCCAGTATGATGAATTTTTATTTTGCCATGATGCTCATTTTTGGCTTTGGCTTCTCCAGCTGTCTGGAGCACTGTAGTTGTAGATCCTGAGTTTTATTTGCTCGCTCTGCCTGGAAGATTTTGTTCTATTTGCAACTTGAGTTATTGTTTGTATGGCTTAGTAGTATGCTGTAAGTTTTAGCACTTAAATGTAATGTAATTTCTGTTGTAGTGAAGTCCATCATGCTGTAGTCATTGTTTCAGGACCTCCACTTACTGCTGGATAATTGAGAGAAGTGTTAATTACATTAGAATTCATTGGTTTTCTTCAAAAGCTTAGTATACCTGTATTTTGTGAGAAATTCTCAGTATATTCTAGTATGTTACAGAAACTTCTGTACTGCCTTACATCTAATGTAGATGTATAAGGTTATGTAGTGTTTCTGGTATGGAGAAAGGGAAAGTGAGTAGTTGGGGAAATGAGGAAAGATCTGTGAGTAGCAGCAGCACTCCGAGAGAGATAATAATTAGTAGTCTTTAATTACAAAAACTCAGGTAGTACTGTGCCTTGCAGAAAAAATTGTTGCTCTTCACACTTCTAAGTGGCTGCATTTGATAATGTGGGGAAGCAGCTGTTTTAATTTCATAGGAAATTGTAGAGTAGGCTGGTGGTCTTGGCGCTCTTAGCTGCTATGTCCTCTTTCATGCTCTGTGCATTTCAGTCTGTAGTTGCTTTTGCTTGCCTTTTGAAAAATTGAAAATGCTTTGCTTCTTTGTGTGAGCATTCCAGACCCTTTATCCAAACTGTCCTGTTTTCTTTTTATCCTTTGGTCAAGTTATTGCATCAGCAGATCTTTAGCTAGCGTGTATGGAGTCTCACTGACAGCTGCTCACCTACCTGAAGACTCTGATGATGGTGAAAGCAGAAATACCAAGATGGTGATACTGGATGCTGGACGTTTTCAGGTCAGATTGTTTAAACTTGAGTCCTGGTTTATTTGTAGTCAGCTGGAAATTGCTAACCTGAAACTGGCAAGTTTGAAGTCTTTGGCTTTTGTGGCGTATGTTGGGCAGACTGATGAATGCAAAATAATCTCAGATTGGTCATTTCCTGTGATTTTATTTCTTTCTTTCTTTTTAACCACAGGTTTTGTGGATAGTTGTGCATACTGCATTTTAAAAGACAAATATTTTGAATATTTATTTCTTTGTACAGAAAGGGCAGGCCATGCGTTCAGAGTGCGACAGACATTTAGCTTCTCCAAGTCCGAATCAAGAGCTCATTCTTTCTAATTGTGAGTTTTAAACTTTCAGGTATTTAAACTTAACCCAGTTGCTGCTTTTTCAGATTTCTGGTCTTAGATGTTGCCTGTCAATGGCGTAAAGCTTAAACAGCTCTCCACAAGCTGCACTTGTTCATGCATATAGATTTCACTGAATTTCTGAAGACACATAGAGATGCACTTTTCTTACTGGACACAGTCTTGTGGTCAGTTTATTGTTTTTATTACACCTGTTGGTCTCTGAATAATACTCCCTTATTTTTCTGCTTTTCTCATATGTGTAGGTGCTTTAAGGCAGGGCTGTCTTCTAAGTAGTTTCCTAGCTCTTAAGGTATTTTGTATACAGACTCAGCTGGTATGTGTTGTAAGTTGTGTTGGTTTGAGCTAATTGGAGAATTTGAGTGAGAAATTAGACTATTG
>VWZI01006212.1:949833-1017074 GCA_013396835.1 Psilopogon haemacephalus | reverse complement strand
TCTCTAAATATCTGTTATATCCTGTAAATATTTGCTTGTATATTGCGCATTGCTGTAAATATAAAGCTTCATTTATTAACTTCCAGTGTCCTGAGTTTTAGCTGGGGTTTATAAAAGGTGGGGGGGGCAGGTAACTGCTTAACCCACTACATAAGTATTCTACTAGTAGTTTTATAAAGACTGCTCATTTAAGTTGCCTTTTTTGGAGACTCAATTTTAGTAGGAGGCACGTGAGCTCAGATCATCAGGGCAGTTGATGGTTAATCTTCAGAGGAACAGAGTCAAGTTTGTAGGACAAAAGCTGTAAGAATTCTGAGTTCATCTTTTTTATTGCATGTAAAATACATGCTAAATTACACTTTGAAACCTATGGTTACAAATTGTTAGATCTTCTGGTCTTGGTGTTTATAGAGTACGTAAGCCCTGTCTCTTGACTTTTTGTATTTGAGCTACTTGAATAGGTTTAGCTCCATATCATGCAAAGAACAACTCTGTTAATTTGCGCAAGCTTTAAAGACTGATTTGATTTGCAAACTGCATTTAATCTCTTAGGTGGTTCTCCACGTGGTGTGAAGGATGTCCTTTATGAAGCAAGTACCATGCGAGGAAGAGGAATTACTCGATTCTTGAGAAGTGCATCTGATCCATCCCAAGTTTTTAAGTGACTGAATTTCTTCTACAGGCCAGCTGTAAATTCTAATTTTCATTGTTTCCCTAAGATAACCAGCAGTTTCTCCACACTGCAGTTTTTCATCTTGGATGCAACCCTTGACAGTTCAAGTCCTTGTTACAATTATAAAACTATTGATGACTGGATTTGAAGATCAAAATCTTGTTTGTTATCTGTAGGAAGACATTTTGAAGGAACCTGTCAGTTGCAACATTTCTTCAAAAATGCATGCCATTTTAGTTCTGTTTCTTAATGTGTGGAGTGCAAATTCAAGATTGATTAGTCAGTGTCAGTGGCCAACGTGATGTTCTTCTTTAATAACCTCCTCCTCCTCTTCTGCATGCAGAAGGTAGAATTTCACTGCATAAGGGCTGAAGCGTTGAAAGTATGAAGGACAGCACTAGAGAAGTTAGAGGTTTAATGATCTTCAAGGTGTGCTATCATCTTCTAAGTTCTAGCCATGAGCATTTTGAGTGGTCATTCAAGGCAAGAGACCAGGTTTTCTCTGAGTGTCTTGGAAGAAATGTTGTGGCAGATTTACCCAGAAAACACTGTTAGTGTTTTCATAGAGGCACAGGCTTTATACATCAGAAACTACTATGATGTAGACTGTTTTGTTTGTTTTGTGGGATTTTTTTCCCTTTGCATCAGTTTCCTGTTTAGAAAACGCATGTTTTTCAAACCTACAGACTGAAGAGGTGTGTAGATGTGATTTGGTTGGTTGGTTGTTGCTTTTGCAGGTTTTTTTGGTTGGTTGGTTTTTTTGTTTGTTTCTTTGTTTTAAAGGAATATCAAATTCACACTGATACATTGATCAACAGATAAAATTTCAGAGTTTTAGTTGGGCTGAGTAGATAGCAGTCACAGTTTTTGGAAGGCACATAGGAACTGGGAGACTGGTACATCGCTAGGACATTAGGTTGTGTTGTTTTATGGAGGTGCAAATCTTGGACTGCTCCCCAAAAAGCTGTCTCTTGTCTCAGACTGATCCTTAGTCCATGTGGCTTTAAGCAACTGATTCTCAGAATAAGAGGTTTTTTTTTCTTTTGAGATGTTTCTATATTTTGTTCTAGCAGAATTCCAGCTCTGAAGTACTATTTTTGTAGCAACTAACTGTGAGAAGATACATTTATTTCATTCCTTGTAGGAACTGAAAGTTGATCAGTTCTTTCTTTTGGATAGTAGGGAAAAAAAAAGCCACCAAAACTCAACCCAAGAGGTTAATAGACCTGTGAATCAACCTGAGCATGCTGATCAGTATGTCAAAAACAGGCCCCTTGCTGGATTAATGGGAAACCTGTTACAGTTTCAGTAAGGCAAATTGAGGCCCTTTCTCTGGTATTACAGGATCAGTGAACCATTTTGATGCTTCTTACCTAATGGTTTGCTTATGTCACTGAATTTTCTTGAATTATTCTGTATTTCCTTCCTTTGAGGCTGTTGTCCTACCTGTTAAATTTCACCATATAAGGGATGATAAACACATTGGCTGATACTTACCAATGACATATTTAAGAATGTTGTAACAGTAGGAGTGTCTACTTAGTTGTGGTGAAGGCTTCTCCACGTTGGAATAGAGTTGTTTTAAGTTTCTTGTCAGTGTAGCAATGGCTATAGCTTATTTCAAAACATGCAGAGCTAATCTTTGAGTTATTTTCAGATGTCAGTGTTGCAGTAAAAGTTTCATGTTTCAGCTCTTACAAAGAAGAGAATTCATTGCTATTAGAATATTATAGTCAGTATCAGTTAAGTTCACAAACCTAAGAGTATTTGTTACTGTGCTTAAGGTATTGCCTGTCTTCAAGACTGAGATAAAGAATTCAAGCAGAAGTGAAGAAACACAAGTTTGAATTCCATGGTGTGCCTATATATTGTCACTTGTAACAGTATAGTAGGTAAGCTGAAGAAGACCTAGTTATAGGCAGCAGTCCATTAGCAACTGACTGTAATAACCAGCAACCTGTGGTGGTGTTTGTAGTCAGAACTGTAAAAATCTGTATAATGCAAACAAATCCACTAACCTGATATAGGCCATTTAATGCTATTATTTTGCATATATTGAGGGGGCTTCCCAGCAGCTGTTGGATGACAGAAAATCCTTCAGCTTCCCTGGCTGTTTTGCAGTTTGAAACTTTGTTTCATTTAATGAAAAATAAATTCTGCTTAATAAGCACAATGTGGCAATGCTGCTTTCATTTAATGGAAAGATGAGGGGAAGATTTATGACCTAAGCATAACTCTTAAATGCAAGGAGTACTACTGGTAAAGCACAAACTGCATCAAAATCAGAACAAAATTCTCCCCACTCGCATGACAAAATTCTCAAGGGAGAATAAAACCAAGTAAAAGCAGAATGGTTCTTCAGCAGAATTGAAGTGGTGTGGCCTGGGAGCTTTAAACATGTGCTTTCAACATAGTAAGAAGTTAACAGTAATTTAATACTCTTTGCACGTGGGTGTATTTGTACCATACGAATGAAACTGTCTAAAGGAGTCATCTGACAGATTCTTTTTGGTCCTGATTAATGGCAGCTTACTCAATCTCATGACAGTAGCGGGCAAGAGCTTCCTGGCTTTGCGTTCACATTAGGAAGTTAATAGGTGGTTTTACTTCTTATGTGAATAGTAGATGAATTGTGTGTTACCACTCTACTATAAAGGTTTTGGCTAGGAGAACAGTTGTCTGCATGTCTTTGTTACCACAGGCCATTGTGTTTTCAGCTTTGATCTAGCCGATGGCATCCATATATTAACCTGTAATCACCTTCTTCTGCACTCTATTCAGAGTATATAACCAATACTGAAAAATAAGGCTGTTCTGGTGCATTTTTGGCTTGCCCACTTTTTCATTCCAATAAGCCATAGGAACCAGATATGCAGAAAAAGTTCCTATTTGACCACTCTCTCTGCTTCAGCTAAGAATATTTTTAATAGTACCTTGTATTTTGACTTAGCAGACATCTTCTCTTAAATACATACTGTAGATAGAGTTATACCTGGCTTTGTCTTTAATTTGAAGTTAGTGTTGGAAAACTGACTTTACCAGTAACGATCAGGGCAAAGTGGGCATTCAGTCGCTCAGCTGCATTCTTGTCCTCATGATCAGCTCCCCATTTGCGTTTGGATGCACCCACAGAAGGCCTTCTTCTTCTCCTTTGTGTGTCACCAGATTGAGCTTTGGGTAGGCTTTGGCTTTCCTAATCCCATACCTGCACACTCACACAGCATCTCTGTATTTCTCTCACATGACTTGTCTCCACTGCTATCTCTTTTGTATGTTTCCTTTTTATATGTGAGTTCTGTCAGGAGCTCTTTGGTCAGCCTTTGCTTGTTTTCCTGTTCATCTTGGAGGAGGTCCTAATTGAAAGATTAATAAACTCACCTGGACCTCTCCCCTTCAGAACCGTATGCTAAAGGATTATTCTGAGCAGATTTCTGAATGAGGCCAGACTACTCTCCTGAGGTTCAGAGTTGTGATCCTGCTTTTTACCTTTTTTTTTTTTTTCTCACTTCCTCTTAGCATCCCAAACTCGACTTTCTCATAGGTAAACTGAAGCTAAGTTTGCCCTCTGACCTTCACATCTGTGACCAGTTATTGTTTTGTAAGTAGGAGGTCTAGCAGAGTGCCCTTTCCTCGGCTACTCACTCACTTGTATCAAGAGTGTCAGACTGTGTCCAACTATGTGAAGAAAGCCTTGTTAAGGCTATTCCACTAGAACATCACCTATGCTTGTCTGTCCTTTGTGTCTAATAGGAGAGCTCCTGGCCCATTGTCCATTCCCAGACAGAGTGCTGTGCATTCCAGCTTCTCTCTGACATAAAGAACAACTCCCCTTTCTCACTTTCCAAGTGTGAGAAAACAAGCTGGACAGCTGGTGATGTGTGGGAAGGGAAGCCTAGGAATCTTTTTGCTCCTGAGGTCTGTAGGCTCAACACTTGTGTGAGTTTCAGGATCTGCATTATAACAAGTTGTCAGAGACTGTTTGCTGTGTCTAAAGTAAGATTAGTCTTTGTTACATATTTAGCAATACGTGAGTCATCAGGATCTTAGAAGATACAAGGCAGGCAGTAATTTGGTGGGAATTTTCTGGGTCTGTGAAGTATTCATTGTTGTCTCTTCCTCTCCAGGTGCATGTCAAACTGGAGGAAGCAGTGCTGTGATTCTTGATCAAATGGCAAAGCTAATACTTGTTCCACTGGGCGTGTTCTGTGCCATCTAC
Organism: Psilopogon haemacephalus; assembly: GCA_013396835.1. Lineage (NCBI taxonomy): Eukaryota > Metazoa > Chordata > Aves > Piciformes > Megalaimidae > Psilopogon > Psilopogon haemacephalus. The sequence continues at coordinate 1,012,185 of VWZI01006212.1, read as the reverse complement.
CTAGAGGGAGGTCTGTGCCGAGGTACGCCCAAATAGAAAACTTGCTTCCATTCCAGAGTCTCTGGGTCTTGAGCAAACACAATTAGATGTGCTGAGTGTCTGATGCATCCAAATGAAAATTTGTGTTTAGTGAGTGAAATCTTGTATTTAAGGAAGCCCTATCTGGATTTCCTTGTTCAATACCTGAAGCTTTCTATTCTTGCTGTCTTTAATTATGTGTTTGGGTTTGGTTTTTTTTTTACTAATAATTAACACAGAGCAATTGCACATTTTGCCCTGTTAGTTGAATTAAAAAGTGCTAATCCTTTCCCCTAGCAAGAATTTGAAACTTTTTCCAAATTAAGTGGCCCAAATATATGTGTGAAACTGAGCTTTTAATTTCTGCTTGGGAGATAGAGGTATACTGACTGCAAAGGTTTCCACAACATCTTGCCATTTGGCAGAGTGAATGTGCTATAGGAAGGCAGGATAGCAAGTTTGTTAGCTATTTTCTGCACTCTTGATGTCTTCTGCAGGATTATTATCCCTCACTGTCACCCTAGAGTGAGTTGCCAATTAATTGTTATTTCAGTGATTCAGTAAAATTAAAAGAACTGGCAAACATTTTTTTTTGGGTCTCTGATCCCTCACTTTTACTTGGTTCTGTCTTACAAGTTCCCTCTAGCTTCTCTAAATTACCATTTTCAAATAATTCCACTCATTCCCTGCTGAACAGGTGAAATGGAGGAGAGAAAAGTTCCATATTCCCTTATGTTGGGCTATAATAAATTCAGTACTAGTTTCAACACATCCAAAATTAATCTTAACAGCTTGCTCATTGTACTGTGAACTTCTTTAGATAGAAGTTTGCCTTGGTGTCTTTCCTGCAACAGATTATACAAATAAATAGAAAAGTAATGCTGTTACTCTAGCAACATGAACGGTGAGATCATTAACTCTTCTCTGACTGATCAGTTCTGCCTTGTGCACTGTACTGAATCCTGAAATAAGCAGTAGCAGTGCCAGCTTTTGTGTCTGCCCAATATGGGAAATGCTTCTCAAAATCCTGAGAATAGTGAGGAAGACAGTGAGAGCAGACCTTGGAGGTTGTGTGGGAAATAGGGGGTGATGGTTTGGCCCTGGCTGGGGCCAGATGCCTGCGAAAGCTGCTCTGTCTCTCCCTTTGTTAGATGGAGGGAGGCGAGGGAAAAAATATAACAAAAGGACCTGGGTAAAGGTGGAAGCAGTTTAATAGGGCAAAAGCTGTGCATAGACACCTCCCTGGAGGTGTTCAAGGTCAGGCTGGATGAGGCCATGAGCATCCTGATCTAGTGGGAGGTGTCCCTGCCTATGGCAGGGGCTTGGAACTAGATGATCTTTGAGGTCTCTTCCAACTTAAACCATTCTATGATAAAAAGAGACAAAAATATTATTCTCTACCAAGACACCATTAATGAATGTCCCCATGTTTCACTCTCTTAGCTTTTATCCCTGAGCTGATGTCATATGGTATGGAATACCCCTTTGGTCAGTTTGGGCCAGCTGGCCTGGCTCTGTCCCCTCCCATGGTCTTGGCCACCCCTCAGCATACTGTTAGCGGGGTGGAATGTTGGAAAAGCACAGTCTGGGTGCTGTGTGAGCACTGCTCAGCAGCAGCCAAAACACTGTGGTGTATTATCCACACCCAGCTACCACTGCAAAACGCAGCACTGTGGAAGATGCTAAGGGGAGAGCTAACTCCATCTCAGCCAAACTCAGTACATAGGGAGGGGTGGAATCCCTGGGAGTCAGCTCTGAAGAAAAAAGGGTTTAATTAAGAACATCTTCCTGTGCAAGTAGATTGATCTTGTCTTCTCAGAGCACTCATGGCTGCACCCTGGTCCTAGCACAGTATAAGGGAGGTAGAAGCAGGTGCGGCTTACATGGCAAGAAGCCACAAATACTTGTCAGGCCTGTAGGGGTGATGTTTGGAAAGCCAAAGCTCACATGGGGTTGATGTTTGCAAGGGATCAAGGTCATCAAGAAGTTTTTGGGTTTTTTTTTAATTTTGCTATCAGTAAAAGAGTGAACAAGGTCCTGTTGCTGAATGGTGTGATTCCGTAACATGGCTGGAGTTACACAGGCTGAGGTGCTCGGTACTTTCTTTGCGTCCATCTTTATTAAAAATGTCTCTCAGGTCTCTTAGGAAGGGTTCAGGGAGGAAAACAGTGGATGAGGAGCGAGTCAGTGGAGTTTTAGACCCATAGAAGTCCATAGACCCAGATGAACAGCATCTGAGGATAAAAAAGAAAGTAGAAAGCTGACTGATACCTTTGCCAGGCTGTTCTCACGCCTTTGCAAAGTCTTGGAGAGCACAGGAAGTCCATAGCAATGAAAGGCAAATACTGCACCCATCTGTCAAATGGACTGTCTAGGAAACCATAGGTTGCTCACCTCCACTGGAATCCTTGGAAAAATTGAGTCCTCTTACAACATATTTTGAGGTATGTGAAGGAGAAGAGGGGAGGGTCTAGAAACAGCATGGATTTGCTAAGGCCAAATCATGCCTGACAGCCTGGTTGGTTTCCATGAATTAAGTACGTATTGTTAGCTATCCCCATCTTCCCCCAAATACACTAGTGCTGCTTTGATTTTGTTTCAAGTTGTGGGCATATGTTACAGGCTCTTGGAGTTACTCATACTCTTAAAAGACATACAAGACACACAATTAATTCAGTCACAGGAAATCCTTGGAGTAAGATAGGAATTGAATATGTGTATTTTTGGCTGACTGATTTTAACAAACTGGTCGAGGAAAAGCATGTGTAGCATTCTGATAAACACACAACTTGCAAACTGTAGTCTTATTGAGAATACCCAAAACCTTACAAAAAGCACAGAAATACCTCAGCTATATTTTGCTATGTCTTACTGCTTAGTTTATTTCCTGGTGTTGAAAGGCTCTTAGCGTTGCAGAGCATAAGTAACTCTGCTTGAATAGTTGTCAGGTTTGACTCTCGATTTTCCTTAAGGAACTTGCTTACAGGGAATGGAATTTGTGAGTCTGGGGGTCGTTGTGTAATCTCTTCTGTGTTTTATGGCTGGTGTCTTCAGATAACTTAATGCAGATTTGCTAATCTCAGTTTTTCTTTAAGAGTTAAAATGACCGCTGTGCAAATGTTACTTCAAGACTGAAGCTGATAAGCAGCAATTAAGCTTCACAAATCCTGAGTGGAGAGTATTGGTATAAGTAACACAGTGTTAAAATGCTTTAGAGGCTAGAGCCAGTTTCTGGCCATAAATACTTCTGACCATCAAATCCTTTTGCTCGTCTCTCCAGATAAGGTCGTTGAGAATCCACAATACTGTCCCTCAGTAGAAACCCTCTTCTGCCACAGGCTATAGGCGTTTGTGAGGGAAAGCCGAGTGCTGACTAATGTTTGCAATATTTATAAAAGAAAGAGCTTTTGTTCTACAGTAAAAACTGTTTACGATGCTAATTAGATAATTCCTGCCAGCTTGTTACAAAAGAGGTTGAAATGCACCTCAGCTCTGTTTCTGAACTATGCACTTCAGGTTTTATCTGCCGTCAGCTTCTGAGTGCAAGATTCTTTTTTAGGCATCCATTTTTGCAACATTTTGTGATGCATCTAAACTAGGCATAGAAATATGTCCCCAGAATGTCTTGCTGCGTTGCATTTCAGGTTGTTCATTGCCAGATAGATTTGGGGTTGTATCTACCTTGTAAAGAACTCTGGTCATTGGTCGTTGCTTGTTACCAGTACAAAAGAATAATTATATTTTAGCTGCTCAGTGAAACAAAGGAAGGCAGAAAGCCACCCAGAATAACAGTTCTGGTACTCTGATTTGCATAGTTCAAAATCTAGAAAATGCTGCCTGTGTGTAGGAGGATTGCTGGTTCTTCTTCAAGGTTATATTTTAGATTTTTCTTACAGATTTAAAAGTAACTACTTTGGGGTAAAGGGCATCTGGGAGGCGTTGCAGTAAGCTTCTGAAACTCCTGAAGCTGAAGACACAATAGAGAGCTTTGAAAGGTTAGAAACTGCAGTGCAAATCATTCACTGAACATGTCTCTTAATGAGCTTTAATACCATATTGACACTGTTCTGGACAGACAGTCCATTCTTTTCCAAAGATAAGCTGCTAGTGGTGGGAGCTCTCTTCACATTTGCGTGTATTTTTGCACATACAGTGCTTCTGATTAAATTGTTACAGTTTGGAATGGAAAGATATTTTGTCTCCTTTTCCCTCCTTTTTTGTTTTTCCTTCTTCGTATTAAAGATGTCCTTGCCACTGTCCAATGCTCTCACATTGTAGCTTTTTGGTTTTGTTTTTTTTTTTAGAAGCAGGAGCAATGGGCTAGTTCTGGTTTCCCATGCTACAGTCATGAAGGAAGGATAATGTAATGAAAATTAGTATTTAGGAAGTCTCTGAGCTGGAACTCTTTAGGATCAGGAATCTGACAGTATATAGGCTACTAGACTGTTTCTAGATCTTACCAGCTGCCAGTTACAATTCCATCTAACTTCTTACCTTATCTATTCTGTTAGTATGCATTGCTGTTCCAAACAGGAGACCTCATTCATTTATTTTTTTCCCATGCTTTATTTATATGTGCATGCATAGTATATACAAAGAACACATTTAATAAAATATCCTTAAAAATTAACTTGCTTTGGTCTGGGTGAAGTCACATCTCTACTGGACAATGCTGTGAGCTGTGACATATGCATTAAACAAGACCACCCTTTCTCCATGACTTGAAGTTGGTGACCTTGAAACTTTCTATGCATCTGGAGATGCACCAGCAACTCAGTTCTCCAAACAGACCTGACTGGTATCTCTTTTCAGAAAGTGGGAAATGTCGAAGACTGGTTATTTCTGGGCAGCTGGCTAAAACAGCGTTTCATGTGCTTTTCCCATTACAAAATTATGTGTTAGTACTCACTGGACGTTGAGTACTTTGCAGCAAAACAAGGGTCTTTCTTCCCAGAACCTGAAGGCAGAGCCATTAGATTTTATTTTGTGTAAAAAACCCCAAAAAACAAAAAGCCAAAACCACATCAATCCTCCCCCGAAAAACCCCCAACAAACCAAACAACCTCCCTTCTTGCAGTAAAAAAAGAGGGATTTATTTATTTTTTATAGTAGTGTCTGTGCTCAGTAAATCCTGAAGATTGTGTTGGCCTCCTGCTTCTTCATTCATCTTCAATGTCGTCCTCTGTGTTCTGATTGTTTGTAGGTTCCTCCTTTTGTAGTTCATTTCTATATTCTTGCTCCCTAAAGCAGTGTTCATAAGTAGAGATGTTAATTAAAACTAGCTACAAATTTTACTGAAGATATTTTGTGTTACAATTATTTTAGATTGCTCTAAGCTGACCTGGAAATGTACCAAGCTGAACTCCATAAATTAAGTCTTGCCAGTGACGGTCTGTGAGCTACCATTTTTCCATAATATGGGTACAGAGAAAGGGTGACTGGTTTTGTCTTTTCTCATCCTGCTTTTCTACCTGTGGTGCATTTTCAGTATGTGAATAAAAAAAACCGTTTTTATCTTGGAGTCATAATTCTGAGTACAAAGCCTCATGGTGATTTACGCTAGCAGGGATGGAACTGAACTGTGTGGACTTGGAGAAATGAGCAACAGCCTGGGCTTTGCTTACCAAGAAGCCCTGTGTGCTTGACTGACTTGTGCTTGCTAATTCAGTTACAAGCTTTGAATGTTTGGGTTCTACTGCAAAGATCTGGTAATACTTGGCATAGTCTGTGAGAAGATAGGAGAGCCACTGGGGTAGAAATGGAAAGCAAAAAAACAATGTACGCTTTCCCTGATTTCTTTTTTGTGCTTTCCACTGCCTGTGTTGATGCTAGAGGAAGAACATGAACCCTTCCTCTGTTCCGTTCACTTCAATAGATAAAGGTGAGAAAGGTACTTACGCCATTTCGTAGTCCTCATCCTTGCTCCCTCTACAGCAGCAGCAATAGGCTATAATACCAATCACTATAAGTGCAGCAACAACTCCACCGATGACGCCAACATAAAGAGCTATGTTCATGGATGCTATAGAAGGAAGAAAAGAATTCGCTGTTTGCAGTGAGAATGATATCAAATGCAACCAGCACAATAACGGGACAACCACTCCCACCACCAGATATCAGATGGGAGATTCAGACTGAGTGGAAACCACATTTATTTATAAACTTCAGCAACTGGAAATTAATTCTGTACTGGGTAGCTGATAATTCTAGAAGAGCAATTAGTCATAAGAATCATAGAATGCACTGGGTTAGGAAAGGACCTCTAGAGGTCATCTAGTCTAACCCCCCTGCAATAAGCAGGGATGTCCCCAGCTCAATCAGGTTGCTGAGAGTTCCATCAAGCTTGACCTTTCAGTGTCTCCAGGGATGGGGCCTCCACCACCTCTCTGGATGACCTGTTTCAGTGTCCCACCACCCTCATAGTAAAAAATTTCTTTGTAACATCCAATCTAGATCTACCATTCTTTAATTTAAACCCATTGCCCCTTGTCCCTCTACAAATAGAGCCTTCCCAGCTTTCTTATGGGGCCCCTTCAGGTATGGGAAGGCTGCTATAAGGTCTCCCTGGAGCCTTCTCTTCTCCAGGCTTGAACAACTCCAGCTCTCTCAGCCTGTCTTCACAAGAGAGGTGCTCCAGCCCTCTGATAATTTTTGTGGCCCACCTCTGGACCCTCTCCATCAAGTCCATGTCCTCGTATGGAAGGCCCCAGAGCTGGACACAAGGAGTCCCTGGATCTGAACAACTGCTGAACTTTATCAATGCAGTTTAGTTTAGGATTTGGGGTCTCAGGCCCATCTGACTCTACACATTTATTTTGTCACCTATGAACTAACTCTATGAGCTAGTGAGTGCTCTAGTGGCATGTAAACCAATACAGAGAATCTGTCTTAAGAAAAGCAGTGTGCTTTTTTTGTTGGTTCATTTTGGGGATATTTTGAGAAAGCAGAGTGTTGTACTTGTGCCCTTGACACTTTGGATGCTTGCTCTGGTACTACTGTTGCTGTAAGCACCCCTGCCTCTTACGTGGCACAACGCTGACTGTCATGTTGCAAAATGCTGTTCCCACAATGTTTGTTGAAGTGCAGATGTAGAAGCCAGAGGTATCTGCCGAGATGTTCTTCAGAGTTATTTTTTCCCCTGTTGTGAAGTGCAAATCCAGTCCAGAAGAAAAAAAAAAAAAAAAAAAAAAAAAATTAAAGTAGGGAAAGAAGCAGAGGCAGCAGCCCTCTGTCAGTTCCAGCCCAGAGTAGTGGGAGTGAGGAGAGGTGATTAAAGCTGATGGATTGCTCTGTCTTGCTTGAGCTGCCATGCTGGCCTCTAGGTTTTAGTGTGATTTGTGGGAGGACAAACGGAAGTGTGCTGTTTTGATTACAGGGAACGTGGTATTTGAACGTTCCTTTTAGACAGAAAATGGTTGGAGGATGGTAAAGGAGTATGTGTGCTTAGTGAAAGCTTTTTTGCGTTGGGTTTTGCTGAGAAATATGAGACAGCCCAAACCAGCCTACAGCTTTGAGGACTGGCCATCTGCCCAGTTAACCTGTAAAACAGCAAAAAACCTCTCTGGTCCTCCACCTCTTAGGATTTCAGATCTGAATCATTTGGCAGTGGGGGGAATAGTTTTCTAGAATGGGAAAGGCTACGCAGTCTGCAAAAGCAAATGAAGGAAAAGAAATACAGTGACATGGAATAGCCATGATGCTGTTTGCTTTCCGACCTAACAGAGCTCAGAACCACATGCTAAAGCTTATCTCTGCCTGCTCAAGCAGTCAGGCTTTTTATGTGTCTCTAGCTGGCATTTGTATGTGTAGTCCATGCTTTCTGGCTTGTGATCTACTGATACAAGGACAGATTCCTGCTGTAAAAGCAAAGTAATTTTTCAGTGACTTCATTGTTTTATTTTCCCTGTGATCTCACTTCTTTCCAGCTTGTTCATAGGACTGGGATTCTATTTGGTCTCTGGTGGCACCTAGTGCTAGATAGTGTGATGTTTATAGCTTTCAGAGTTGTAGCCTATAGTCATACTGTAAAACCTCCTATACTAAATAAAAAATAACTGACTGTTAAGTAAAATTGGCAAAAAACATAGATACGACCACCACCAGTTTTGGAGTGTCTCCTAAGGGGATACTGCACATGCTGCAGCACTGAGGCTTGCTTAGTACATGTACCTAGCACAGGAAGACATTACTTGTATCAATAGTAGGGAATCCATCCAGCCTGGGGCCGAAGGGGACAGCAGGCACACTACTTGAACATTGGTGCTCCAATTTAAAATGGATCAGAAGAGACTCCTGTCCGAGGGAAGAACAGGAAGGCAACAGAAGCAGGCAGCTGCTCCTGTAAGATGGCAACTTCTGTACGTTCAGGCTGTGTGTGATACATTGGCACCACTTAGTGGCCAGAATAAGCTGTGTCTCTGGTGGTATTTTGTTTTCTGCATAATCTATGCAAGAATAGTTTAGTGAGCATTGAATATCCCATTGAATCTGGTTGCATTTAGTCTACCATATCAATGCTACAATAAGTTAACCCAGGAAAGGTAGGTTCAGATACTCAGTCTTTCAGGAGCAGAACACACCAGGAAGAAAATACGATTTTTAAGGGGATAAATCTGAGTCCTCTGTCACTACTACATTTCAAAGAGTATTAAATCTCATTTCTGTGTGAACAGTTCTACCAAAGGTCTTGTGGAATTTCATTTCCTTTTCTAGGGTCTGACTTAAAAAGAAAGCAAATAAAATACTGAGGCTTATGTGGCATAAGCCTCTTACATGATGGTGTAACTGCTTCTCACACCACTTCCTGTAAGGAGTCATATCTGGAAGGAAAGCAGCTTCCAGAGCCAACTTTTGTTTGCCTTTACCCTAGAATGCAACCTGGTCATTGTCAGGCAAGTTGGGATATAGGAACATAGGAGTTAGAAAATTCTATGTTATTCCTCATGTTGTGCCCTGCTTACACCCAGAAATTGAGAAGGAATTACTTCTGGTCGATTCTAGAGTAAGACCTTTCCTACCAGATGAGTTATGTGTGACTGTCTTGTCTCAAAAGGACATTTTTTCAAAATCCTGGGCAGAAAATTTCCTAGGAAAAGCCTTAGTGTATTTTTGTATTTGCATTTTAAACTGTTTCCAACCCTGATCTACAGGCAGCTCAAAGAGTTGATGTTTTTGAGTTTCCCATACCTTCTGTTGTTTGTAGTACACGGGGCTCATTTTGGACATTGAAGCTTTGCCAGGTATATTTGGGCTTTGGGGAGCCCTCTTGAGAAATGCAGGTCAGATTGATTGTCTGTCCATATTCTGCTGTCCCCAGAATATTGCATTCTGGCTTAGATGGTGCAACTGAAGGAAGGAAAATAGGAGAAATTTTAGTAGTCAGAAGTAGCTTTATGTTTCAACCCATCGCATGCACCTTTGTTTTTTATTCTTGCTAAACAGAGACTGGTCTTGCACCTGCCACCACCACCTCAAAGGAACTGGAGTGAATTTGTCTCTTAATTGGTTTCTCTCTTCCTGGCACTGGTCTGCCAAGAAGAACTGTAAGATACTTTCTGAGATACTGGTAACTGTAAGATACTTTCTGAGATATTGGTAACTCATTGGGTAACTCATCTTTTGATAACTGGAGAGTGACAAGACACAAGGGAAAGCCCAGCAATAAATCAAGAGTTATGAGGAAAGTGGACTCTACGACCATTTTCTACAGCCAGGTATCTAAGGTAGTTGGGTGCTCTAAGCCTTCCAACCTACTCTCATAGTATCAGGAGAAGATCCAAGATGGAATTGTGGGTGATGACTTTCTGGGAAAGTTTCTTTCCTATACCGCTGTGGGTATTAGAGGCAGGGACACTATTTTATCTAATGGATTGGGTGTTGCCTTTATCATGCTTACCAAGGACCACAAGAGTCAAGATTGCACTCTGCCTTGGAGGGTCATTCCTTAGACGAACGCTGCATGCGTATGTTCCATTGTCTTCCATGGTCACTTCACTGATGGTGATGCTGATGTCCCCTTGGCTTACGTCACCAGTAAACTGTATACGGTTTTCATAGCCCTCGCCATACTGTACAAGTCCATCAAAATACCTAATGACAGCATCATTCTGAGAGAGAGGGAGGGAGAACAATCAGTTCCTTCTGTGCGAGTCTACAATTTAGCTTGATGGATTAGCCCACTCTTAAGAGCAGCTTGCAAAAAGTGCCCTAAACTGCCCCATTTTGCCAAAAACCCAAGCAAGACATAGATTTGCAAAAGGATTTCTGTCTGGAATACTCTTCTGCAACCTTATGTGAAGTCATAGAGAACTGATTTCATTTGCTAGGGCTTATTCAGCTTACTCATCCATCAAAGGAAACTGTGGCACTCGTCTGAGATCTGTATGTCAATAAGATTCCCTTCTGGTTACACACACTGCCTTGCTTTCTTCCAGCAGAGATCTTCAGAGAAGAAACATTTGGCAACTACTGCAAGAAGATCTCAAAATCTGCTTCTCCTCTCATTAATTCCCAAAAACTCAAGGGGAACTTTAGAGGTCTCTCTACCTTCTAATACTCCATATGAATATAGGGGATCTCAAGAATCTCTCTAGGTACTATTATAATAAATCTGAAACTTTTAATACAGTGTCAAAGACATCTAAAATATGTCTGTGTAATATATTTTTTAAATATATATTCTTGTATAAAGTATCTGAGTGTTTCACATATTTTAATGGATGTGTGTAGAGTGTACATAGAGAGTGTATATATATATATAGTGATGTATCCTCAGGACACAGTTGCAAGATCAAGAGACAGGAAAAAGAAGGGTGTGGATTTGTTTAGTACCACGCAATATATTTGAAATAAATTGCACCTAGAATCAGAGTTTCTGTTTGCACAGTTTCGATAGTAAAGGAAGTCTTGAGTATTCTTTTTCTTCCAGCACACATTCTCACCCCCAGTCCTGCCTCCATGTCTCTTCCCACCCCCCACTCTTGAATGCCCTATCATATGTTTCTGTATGCAACTTGATGTACCGGACTGTTAATTTTCTTCCAGACAACAATGTCTCCTTCATGAATATCTTTCTGTGTTTTAAAATTACACTGGAGAACGGCGTTGTTCCCTCGTGCCACCTTTATATCCTTGGCAGGTGTTTCCACAGTGAGAGCATGAGCAGTCGCCAGAACTACGAAGAGAATAAATTCTAAAGTCAGCAAAATGAAGGACATCTTGATTCCATGTTTTGTCTCTTTGGCTTTCTTACAAGCCACAACAATTTCACATCCCCTCTGTCATCCATGACATTCCCCACTGAGCAAGAGGTGATATATGCCGTGGCTGATTGACTGCTGGAAGCTGCTGCACAGGGTGACTAACAGCAAGACTCTGCTTTCCTCTTTACCTGGACATACCTTTCTATGGAGTTTGTAAAGTTTTTGGGGCTTGTTTTTGCTTGGTTTTATTTTCTCCCCTGAGCCCTCTTTCATTATGCCTGACATTCTTGCACAGCTCTAAATGTATACAGGGCAGATAAACAGATAATACAAGTGTGTCAGCAGTCTTAAGGATTCAGGCTAAAATAACAAATTTATATTGTCAAATTTCAGTGATCAGTAAAACTGTCTACTAACTTGCCTTAATCCAAGCCCATACAGAAGTCACATTTTGTGCTAGGAAATCAAAACTTGTTCATGTAATGACCCCGCAATCAGAAAACCTAATAAAGCAAAAAAAACCTTGAAAGAATCAAGAGAAGAATAGCTGTTACGCTGGTAAGGGATTTGGAAGGCATGTTGTACAAGGTTGAGGGAGCTGAGGTTGTTTTGTCTGGAACAGAGAAAGCTAAGGGGAGATCTTGTTCTCTACAACTACCTGAAAGGAGGTTGCAGTGAGGCCAGTGTTGGTGTCTTCGCCCAAGTAACTAGCAATAGGATGACAGGAAATGGGCTTAAGTTGTGCCAGGGGAAGTTTAGATTGGGCGCTAGGAAAAGTTTCTTTACTCAAAGAGTGGTGAGGCATTGGAACAGGCTACCCAGGGAGGTGGTTGAGTTACCTGGATTCTAGAGTTCTAGAATACCTGGAGGTAGAATACTTTGAGGTATTCTAGAAGCACATAGCTGTGATGCTTCAGGATGTAGTAATCATGGTAGCTGGGTTACAGTTGGATTTGACGATCTTAAAGGTCTTTTCCAATCTTTATGATTCTATGACCAGTTTTTAAAAAAGTACTAGGCTAGTAGCCACATTTTCTCCAGAATTGTAGCTCCTACCTGTGGAGCACAGGAATAGCTGAGACTTGAATAAACCAGAAATTCATCTGTACCCTGGTGAAGCACACACAATGTAGGGTAGGCATTTCTTGTACGCTGTATTCTATTTGATTTAATGCGTAATTCATCATACTTGAGCATTAGCCAGTGGTAGGTCTTAGTTATTCTCAGAACTAGACTGCTGTTTTGCCTCTGCCCTGTCACAGATGATCTTCATGCCTGTAGTGTTTTAAAACACCTGCTTTATCCTTACAGTTTCTGTATTGTTTTGGTTTTCATTTTTTTATGGCACCAAACTGAATAATTTGAAAAAAACTCTAAGTCTGAAACCTATTAGAAAGAGTGCAGGGAGGAAGGAAAGGGAATGCTGCTCAGAGGCAGTTCCATAGCACAGAAAAACAAGGTCTGGTAAGGAGGAGGGCACAGTTTGTGTGGTGGGGAAGGTTTGCTTCTGAAAGAAGCAGGCTGAGTTACTGTTCCTGGGGAGGATTTGACTGATAAGTGCTGTCTATCAAGTTTTGAGTCCTCATTCTGACATTATTCCTGGCCAGATCCATAAGGAAGCGCAATATGTAAGGGAGGGAGCAAAGTACGTCTGGATTGCACCTTGAGTTGCAGAATGATTGTGCATACTTTGACATGCATTAGATCAGTAAGAATAAACTATTGGCAAATGGAGCACTACCAGGTCCAGTGAACAGCATCCCTGACAAAATAGTAACATAGGAACCCAACAGGTATTGTTGTCACTGTGCTAGGAATTTGCTGCTAGCAATTTAGGAAGTTGCACAGGATAACATGGCATGGTGATCTGCTCTTGCCTTGGGAGAGGCAAAAGCTTCTGAAACAGGTCCCTGGATCTAGTCTGTTCTCCATAGCAAATGGTACAAGTCTTTCCCCAGGAAGGGCCCTATACTTCCAGAACTGCTACATCTTCCTTCTGCTGAGAGGAGTTTGACAGGAATTTTCACAGAAGACAAACTCTTCTGTCCCCTGCATACCTCCTTCTTTTCTGCTGAGCAGGGATGCCCTCCCTTGCACAGCTCTCTTTAGATGTAGCTTAAGATATTCTCAGCAGGAGTGGGAAGACTTCATTGCCCTTCTCTGGACCCACTCCAGGATCTCGATGTCTTTCCCGTAGTGAGGGACCCAAAACTGAACACAGTACTCACGGTGTAACCTCACCAGTGCTGAGTACAGGGGGCCAATCGCTCCTTTGTTCCAGTTCAGCAGCTACTGACAGTTTTAAGGAGGAAACCAGCAGGGCAAAGTATTTCTACCATAGTTTAATTGCAGCCACTCCCAACTCTCCCTGCTCTGGAGGACCCAGTGTAAGGGCCATGTTTGCGTAACCCCATGACTCTTCCTGTGTTTTCCATTGTGGCCTCTGTATAAGAGACACCTATGGAAGCTTTCTCATCGCCTGTTGTGACTGGATACTTTCCTGCATTTAGGTGAAAATGACCACCATCTGTACAAAGGGATGGAGAAGGAGATGTTTTCTCTCACTCAGAAAGTGGTTCCATCATGACAGGGTTCACTGATGGATCATTAACTCTGCCTTGAGGCAGAGATGGGACTGCCCAACCCTAAGGCTTCGCCTCAGAAGTGCCTTTCTTTCTTCCACTTGCATGACTCAGGTCCTACAATGAATCAGATCATGGATTTTTTCCAAACATGTGAGTCAGGGAATAGCTTAACCAAGCACCACATACAAGAGACACAGCCTACAACAAACAAGACTGCTTCAGCCTAGTGCCCAAATTCTTCCGGTTTTCACCTACACATCTCTTTCTGTCTCACATTCCTTCCTTGTTAAAGCTCCTTCTGGCTGTTGAGGAAGCTGCAGAGTTTCATTCTGGGATGCCATTTACTCATGTTGATTCCTCCTTCCTTCTTCTTACCACAAGTCGCTCCTTTGCAAAGTCAGCAACAGCCAGCTAGACACAGTCAGCATGTCTAAAAATTGAGGTTTATTCTTCAGTTTGGGTTTGGTTTTTTGTTTGTGTTGCTGTTTAGTTTTTTTTTCTTCCCTGAGAGAAAGCAGAATCTATTCAAAATATGTCTGAAGGGAAGGAAGGGATAATTCAACCTCAGAGAAGGAGAGAGGATAAATGGCCAAAATAGCCCTATAGGGATGACATAAGTTAGATTTAAGGCATAGAATTACTTTTTTGTGTGTTTTATCGATGAGTATGCTTATAACATTTAAATAAATTGAGAAAGGTTTTCTCTCCCTCTGCTCAACTTAAACTTTGGTACTTGTACAAAGGGAGAAGAAAATCAAACAGAGATGTCTGCTTTCACTTTCCTAAGTGTTAATCAAAACAGAATGAGAGGCACTTAACAGAGTGGGAAACAATTAGAGGAACATTTTATCTGCTGGGAAAAAAATAAAGATATTATGATGAAGCAAAATTATTATTACAGATTTGCCTTGGTAGATTTGGCTAGTGAGGAGAGTAGAGAAAGTGGAATGTTTTATTTTGCTTTATAAGGAAATGCTCTGACTTCTAATTCCTCAATAGCTTACATCAGAATTTAGCTGAAATTTAATTCCAAAATGAGAGAGGGGAGATCTGTTAAATGTGAAGTTTGCAGTAACAGCAAATACTTTTGCTTGATTCAGAATGACCGCTTGGGGTTTTTCCTTCAGCAAGAAGTTCATGTAACTGCAGTGAAAAGCTGCACAGCAGAAGTTAGTCTGTGGCAGGATCCTTACGCAGCTCATTCAGGATAGTTCTGGGATCCCAACACTGCAGTGCTATGTGCTGCGCAGTTTCTCCACTTTGGTGTAGTGCAGGAATCTACTACACCTTCTCCAGAAGTTTTCCAGAGGCTGATATTTTAACACTGAATTATTACCATTTTACTCTTGCCCAAACCAGTCAAGAAGAGCTTCATGAATCATATGTACTTCTGCTCTGAAAATCTTCTCATATATAATGAATGGTGAGAATAATGAAAAAGTAGAAGGAACAGCAATTGAATTATACAATTTACATCATGATCATCAAATCACCACCCAAATCACATTGGTTGCATGTGGATCACATCCACTTTTTGTAATTACATTAAGCTTTGTGAAGTTCCTCCTTGTGGGTTTTACTGTTTTCAGGATTTTTGGTAAAAAAACCCAAGCAATCTGCATATGCATAGCTTTGTTTGAAGCCTGGAAGAAGGTGCAGAAGCATTGGTAAGAGAAAACAAAAGAGGTCCAA
The DNA here is from genome assembly GCA_013396835.1 of Psilopogon haemacephalus. Taxonomy (NCBI): domain Eukaryota; kingdom Metazoa; phylum Chordata; class Aves; order Piciformes; family Megalaimidae; genus Psilopogon; species Psilopogon haemacephalus. The sequence continues at coordinate 996,689 of VWZI01006212.1, read as the reverse complement.
AAGTAGTGGAACCAAGACTGCAGGGTCTACAAGGCAGGATGAGAAAAGGAAAAGTCTATGATGAAGACAAAGGGCAAGCTGGCTGCCCTTCATTAGTAGGGATTGTTGTGCATCCTCTTGATGTGAATAATATACAGAGATCACAAGTTGTATTTGTGTACATATCAACAGTGGCATTTAAGCTTATGGAGATGTACATTATGTATATATATAAAAGAATAAAACCAATGCACTTTCTCACTTCAAGCCAAGGAAGTTCCTTCTTCAGCCATAAATGTTGTATTTACTGGAAGCCATTAAGACTGGTTTAAAAAAAAAAATATTTTCCAGCCTCCTGTTCCTAACACTGTCTTTAAGAGATGCCCACCAGTCTGGGCATTCAGCACAGAGACGGTAAACACACTTGACTGATCATAAACACCAAAGAGCTTTTACTAAATGAAACAGAAACACACGAAGTCTATAGATATACTGAAACTTTGCAATGCTGTTTCCTTCTACCCAATCTTTGAGGACATAACCGAATTAGTACTCACGGGCACTGAAAATGAATGGACAAAGCCTTTTAACTGCCATCCTCCTCATCTCTCCTTTGTTTCACCTTAGGCTGCTCTTCCTCGTAACCTCCTCCAGGTGGCTAGGCAAGTAACTGGCTTTAGTTGAAGGGCTGCTTCACAGCAGCATTGCAGGTTCCCTTCCTCAGTAATTTTTAAAGTGCTTCTTCCCCAGTCTGCCACTCCCGTCCCGGCCAGAATGACAAGCCAGATCACCAGTAGGCTTTGACATCCGGTAATGCTCTCTGCCTCAGTTCACAACTCCTTCCCCATCTGTGAACTTTAATCCCCAATTAAACTGCCTTTCCTAGTTTCTCCTAATACACAGGTACACAAAGCAAGAGGAGAAACAGACTGAAGGGTGCAGTGACTGGGAGTGTACAACAACTGAAGACATGCGTGTGACGACATTTATAACATGGGGAGGATAAGCCTCATTACTCTTCACTACTTATTAAGGGAGCGCAGAGCCAATACCAAAAGCCATTGGAATGTTTCACAACACACTCAGCTGCTTAACTCCACTTACTTTAAATATCTGTAAGAATATGTAATTTATGAGAACTTGGAGACTTGTGGATTATCTAAACATAAGCAAGATTCATCTCAGCCAGGTTTTTATGCTCATAGGCTTATTGTTCCAGCTGTCCCAGTATGTGACTTTCACAACAGTTGTATGTACCAAAGGTATTTTCCCACTGAAAAGGCTGTTAGATAAACTGATCGATGGCTTGTAGCATGCTAGCTACGTATCTGTTGATGTGTGTACAGTGGAAGTCCAACCCTACTCACATATTCTGAATGGACACTTGGAAAGCACAGAACTGCTATTATAATGAGGAATAAAAGGGGGACTGCTGGTGGCTCAAGCAAATGGCTGACATTACATTTAGTGCAGTTAGCTAGCAGGTCTTTTAAACTCTTCGTCGACAATAGGCAGCAAGGGATGTCACCATCTGAAGTAGTAATTTGTGTGCTGTTTCTAGCCTTTTGAGAGATGAGTTAACTTTCAGGATGTCAGTGATCACAGATGGGGACTTCACGTCTTCGGACATAATTTTCAAATGAAATTAACTATACTCGTATTGCAGTGATAACACAGATGAACTCTGATTTGATGATTGAAGAAGCTGCCTCCAAACTGGGTGTCTACACTAAAGATACCTGTGTTTAGTCCAGTAAAGTGGATCTGGATGTTGGTCTTGTGCTGACCCCATACTTGTATGGTAAGCCTGCCAAAAGCCAAGCTAAATACTGCCGTTTTGTCTGTTTGGCAGTTGTTCAAAACACTCCAGGACAATGAAACTTCTGAGTAACTGGAAATCCAATTGCTCTGATAGAACAAGCAGTATATAGTTCTGTGCTTGGTATGTAAGCTCAGTTCCCTTTAAGCATGCTGTTAGCACAAAGCAAATTAAAGCACATCAGAGTACAGAAATTGTATTCTTTGTCAATCTTCCAAATGAGGACAGCTGTTTAAAAAAATCATCCTGCTACACATCTCATCTTTGATAGGCTGCAGGCACTGGGAGATGGTAAGGACCCTGCAAAGAGAGGAAAGGGTTTTTTTTTTTTTCTGAAAAGAGCTTGCTAATCTCTGAATGCAAGCCACAAGAGACTTCAGATAACAAAACTGAAGCAAGGTCAGTAGTCTCTATTCTCCTCTTTGGAGGCCACAAAGATGAGGTTCCTTACAAGGATGAGTTTCTTAAATGTTTACCTCCTCTGGAGATTTTAAGGTCTTTCTGACTTTATCTTACAGCCTCCAGGGCGATACATATAGGATCTTTACTCCAGCTTCCACACTTCTGATTTTGCTCCCACTTAACATTTTAATTGAATCTGATGAACAGAGACAGTGACAGAAATGCCAACAGTGTACAGCATTTGCCCATGCTTCCTTTAATTCTGAGTTCTGTACATAACAGCTTCAAGAATTCACTTGAAGAACTTGGTTACAGTCCCTGGCAGACACTGTACCAAATTGGTAAGTTTGCTGTTATTCTCTTCACAGAAGTAAGATTTTCGCTGTCATTTATACAACCTTTTTTTCCTCTCTTCTCCCTAATAATTTAAAAACTCACTCCCTAATAATTTCAGAACTTATTTCAGCTAAATTTGATGGACAGATACTAATCATAAAGACAGGAAGTTCCTTTCAGTCTCATAAAAATCAGTGATCACAATCAGTTGGGATAAGAGAGAAATCTAAATCAGTGGAACCTCTTAGGCATTAATCATTGTCTTCTATTCCAAGAATCTGTGGTTGCACAGCCAACACACCTAACCAAGGTCTGTCTCATCTGTTGTGCAGTCAGTGTGTAGTCACAGGGGACGAGACCTGATGTCTTTGTCATGGTAGACCTGAAGGGTCACAATAGGCCTTTACACGTGCTGGCTTGCCCAGACATGTTTTTCTGCCTTCCCTCTGTTTTTCGGGAAGAAACAACTGGTGGGAAAAGAGACAAAAGAAATGGCTTATATAACTTGTTTTTCTCCTGCTTGTAACCCATGGTAAACAAGGTGCATACACTAGTCTCATGCTATGCCTGCGCTGGGCTTTTCTCCCATATGATATAAGCAAACCTATGCTTTCACCCAAATATGGTAAGACTTTGCTTACTGCCATTCTGATTGGATAAGCTAATGTCCAAAAGGGTCCAATCAATCTTAGGCATTGGCACTAAAAGCAGATAACAGATAACACAGCGTGCTTTTGCCATGCTTATGCTTCTGCCATGATTTTGCTATTATTCTGTGTTCTGCATCCATGCCTGTAATGCCTTATTATTATTATATAGCTATATAAGCTATATCTCACCCTGGAACCGTTGAGTCTTTCCAGGAGCAACTTGAATAGCCTTCACGCAATTAGCAGTGTGAGATACACATCTGCTGAGACACATCACAAGGCATCTGCCTGCACCCGCTGGAGCAGCCTGCATCTCCTGAAGATGAGCAAGCCCTGAAGGCACACAGATCACTGAAAGCCAGGAACAGGTCAGAAACCGTTTGCACCCCCTCTTCTTCCAGCAGCCTGTGGAGCCTGGGGTGAATCAAGTCTCAGCCACAGCCACAGCCAGCAGCAGCAGCAGCAGCCAGCAGCCAGACCAGCCAGAAACCCTGCAAGATGGGAGAAGTAATACTTGTGAGTAAACTTTGCATATTACCTAGATTCTGCCCTAAGCAGAAAGGGGGTTTGAATTCCATCTAATAGCCAAGCGGCACTATTGACTGCAAGAGATCTTCCAGTGTTTGTTAGTTTAAAATTGTTTGTTTATGCATATTAATAGATACTTCTAGACACTGATATTGTTTATATAATTGTTCCATAGCTGCTACAATCGAACCTGTTCAATATTAAAAATAAGTGGTCGGGGGTGAAAAGTTTTGATATAAAAAAATAATAAATTATATTAATTTTGGAAAATCATATCACATTAATTAATTATAGCTCCCTCCATAACAGTCTTCGTGAAGGATGCTTGTTGTGCTACTGAGCCATGATAGCAGGACACACATCAACTGGAAACCAGGCTTGTTAATGCCACTGCTTGTGGAAATACCTGGGGTTTAGTCTGCTTCCTTAACTTCAGCAACTGGCTAGTAAAACACACCCAACAGAGAGAACTTGCAGAGTTAAATTGAAAATGGTGCCCATAACAGTAGTTCCTGAAACAGCTAAACCCACTCTGAGCTTAGTAACTTTACTGCAAAAGGAATCAGCAGTGGGTGTCTTTGCATGACTCAGAACTCTCTGGTTTTACCCCAGGTAAATAGCAAATAGGTTTTCATCTGGTTCTGCTGTGGACCATCCTGGGCAATGAGCTTTGCTGAGGAGTCAAGAGATGTGGAGGTTTTCTCTTTGAAAAGTAATTGGAGAAGACATAGTCTACATCAGTCCTAGTTCTTGTAAGAACAAAAATCAGCTAATCATACAGTCATAGACCTGCAGAATGGTTTGGGTTAAAAGGAACCTTTCAAGGTCATGTAGACCAGCCACCCTGACATTTTTACTAGATCAGTTTGTCCAAAATGCTACAACCTCCCATCAGGTAGTTGTAGACAGCAATGAGGTCACTCCTGGCCTCCTCCAGGCTAAATAACCCCAGTTCCCTCAGCATCTCCTCACAGGGCTGTGCTCCAGGCCCCTCACCAGCTTCATTGCCCTTCTCTGACATGTTCTGGTACCTCAATATCTCTCTTGAATTAAGGGGCTTAGAACTGGACACTCAAGGTGTGGCCTGACTGGTGCTGACTACAGGAGCAGAATAACCTCCCTTTCTTGATGGCCACACTATTCCTGATACAGGCCAGGATGCCATTGGCTCTCCTGGCCACCTGGGCACACTGCTGGCTCATGTTCAGCCTACTATCTGCCAGCACCCCCAGGTCCCTCTCTGCCTGGCTGCTCTCCAGCTGCTCTGTCCTCAGCCTGCAGTGCTGCCCAGGGTTGTTGTGGCCAAAGTGTAGAAGCCTCCACTTAGCCTTGTTAAATCTCATCCCATTGACCTCTGCCCACCCATCCAGCCTGTGCAGGTCCCTCTGCAGGGCCCTCCTACCCTCCAATAGATCAGCACCTGCTCCTAACTTGGTGTCATCTGCAAACTTATTGTTGCAGGACTCAATCCCCTTGTCCAGATCATTAATAAAAATATTGAACAGGACTGGGCCCAGCACTGATCCACTAGTGACTGGCTGCCAACTGGATGTGGCACCACTCACTACCACTCTCTGGGCCTAGCCATCCAGCCAGTTCTGGACCCATTTCAGAGTGGATCTGTCCAAGCCATGAGCTGCCAGCTTTGCCAGGAGCTTGTTGTGGCAAACAATGTCAAAGTCTTTGCTGAAGTCCAGGTAGACTACATCCACAGCCTTCCCTGCATTCACCAGGCAGGTAACCTGATTGTAAAAGGAGATAGTAAGGAGTTTCTTCCTTAGATCTAATCTAAATATAGCCTCTTAGTTTAAAATCATTGTCCCTTGTGCTTTCACTACAGACCTTGGTAAAAAGTCTTTCTTTTAAAATATCCTTTAAATAATGAAAGGCCACCAGAATGTCTCCCTAAATCCTTCTCTTCTCCAAACTGAACAGCTCAAACTCTCTCAGCCTTTCTCCATAAGAGAGATGTTCAAGCCTGCTGATCAATTTGGTAGCACTTCTCTGGACCCCCTCCAACAGGTTAATGTCTTTCTTGTATTGAGGACTCCAGAGCTGGATGCAGTACTCCCGCTGAAGTCTCATATGAATGGAGTAGAGGAGCAAAATTACCTCCCTCAACCAGGTGACCATACTTCAGCTCAGGACACAATTGGCCTTCAGGGCTGCTAATGCACATTGCTGATTCACATCCAATTTTTAGCTCAGCAATATGCTCAAGTCCTTCTCTGCAGGACTGCTTTGAATCCATTCATCCCCCAGCTTGTATTGGAGATTGTTCTGCCCAAGGTGCATGATCATGTACTTCGCCTTACTGAATTTCATGAAGTTCATAGATTGGGTTGGCAGTGACCTTAAAGATCATCTAGTTCCAACCCCCCTGCCATGGGCAGGTACACCCTCTGCTAGACCAGGTTGCACAAGGCCTCATCCAGCCTGGCCTTGAACGTGTCCAGGGAGGGGACATTCACGACATCCATGGAAAGCCTGTTTCAGTGTCTCACCACCCTCACTGTAAAGAACTTCTTCCCAATATCCAGTCTAAATCTACCCTCCTCAGACTTCAATCCATTCCCTCTCATCCTGTCACTACAAGCTCTTGTAAAAAGTCTCTTCCTGGCTTTCTTGTGGGCCCCTTTCAGGTACTGGAAGGCTGCTATAAGGTCTTCCTGGAGCCTTCTTTTCTCCAGGCTGAACAGCCACAACTCTCTTAGCATGTCCTCACAGGAGAGATGATCCAGCCCTTTGATCATCCTTGTGGGTCTCCTCTGGACCTGTTCCAGAAGTCTCTCTTATAATGAGTGTATCAGAACTGGATGCAGTCCTCCAGGTGAGATGTCACAAGATCAGAGTAGAGAGAGAGAATGACCTCCCTCATCCTGCTGGTCACACTTCTTTTAATGGAGCCCAGGATATGGTTTGCTTTCTAGGTGGCAAGAGCACATTGCCAGCTCATGTTGAGTTTTTCATCAACTGACACCTCCAAGTCCTTCTCCTCAAGATTGCTCTTGAACCATTCTTCACCCAGTCCATGTGGGCGTACTCCTCAAGCCTGTCAATGTTCTTCTGGATGGCACCCCTTCCCTCTACTGAATCAAGTGCCCCACTCAGCTTGGTGTCATCTGCAAAATTTCTGACGATGAACTGGATCCCATTGTTCACGTAATTAATAAAGGTACTGAACAGTACTGGCCCAAGTACAGAACCCTGAGAGGCAAAAATTGTGGATGATCTCCACTGGGACACTGAACTATTGACTGTAACTGAATGCAGCCATTCAGCCACTTCCATGTCCATCCGTCAAATCCATCTCTCTCCAATTTAGAGGTAAAAATGTTGTGGAGGACTGTATCAAAGACCTTACAGAGCTCCAGGTAGTTCACAGGTAGTTTGCTTTTAGTAAGCTTGGAGTGGCTCATCCTGCACTGCGTTTCCCAAGGTCATCAGAGGTGGTAACAGCATTTCAAGTTGCACCTGTAGGATCCCACTTGCCTGGAGGCTCCAGCAGGTGGAGGTTCAGCCTCACTGGCTCTAGTCTCTTTTCTGGGTTCCTCCTGCAACTAGGAAATACTGGAGGATCCAGCCCACAGCAGGGAAGGAGTTAAGTGCTTGACCAGCTGCCGTCTGTGAGGCACTGAATTCTTTCCCTGTGCAATCCAGCAGCCAGCGTTAGGACAACACTATATTTAGAAAGCTGATAAAGGTTTGGTGCCGACAGTTGTCCTGCCCCTTGATGAAGAAGCCACAGAGCGAGTGAGTGTGGGAAGCTGATTTTTATTCCTTCAGTGCCATTCCCTGCCAGTTTTCCTGTCCTCTTCACTGAACTTCTTTGTGCCTCCAGCAGGAAGCCCTGGCAGAATCCTCCAGGCACAGAGGGTAAGTGCCCATTCTTTGTTCCCCTGCCTCTCTGCTTGCTGCCCTGTGACTGGCAGCTGCTCCTCAGTGCTGTTGGGAGGCTGCACTAATCCCCCCAAAAAGACGCTGGCTGCTGGGGCCCTTCAGAGTTGCTACTGGCTGTTGTGGCATGGCAAGGAAGGAGTGGCTCTGGTTGTACCTGGGGAAGCATTGGCTGCTATGTTTCCATGCTCCTAATTAAGCTGTGCCCGCCTTGTTCTCTTCCACCTAGGGCAGGCATGGCAGCCTCCCCACAAAGGATTGTAAGGACAGAGTCCCAAGGCTTACAGTGCCTTCAGCTTTGAGTGTTAGCAGCGTTTCATTTTGGGGACGAGGTCTCATGTTTCTTGCCCGTGACACTCCTTTCAGTCCAGCTCTGGCTGAGTACAGCTCCTTCCAGCCACTACACACAGATAGAGTTTCTACCCCAGCACCCCTTCCTTCCTGGCCTTCCTGCATGCTTGCTCACTGGCAGGAAGGGCATTGGTGATCACTGGGCAGCAGCCATGGAGCTGCACGAGGCCCCAGAGACAGCAGGCACCCTGGTAGAGGAGTCAGTGCAGCTAGCTTGCAGCAAGGGGTTGTGAAAGAAAGGTGTGGCACCTCCTTCTGTCATACTCTCTCTGCCACTGCTGCCCTACAGCTGGGAGCTGGCCTCCTGGTGGACCTTTGTAATGGCAGTCTGCTCTGCTCCCCGTTTCAGAGAACCCCCTTGCCGCTGCCATGGCCAGCAGCAGAGATTCAGACGGTGAACAGGCAGCGCTGGACGAGGCAGGTGGGGGACCAGAGGTGAAGGCCGTGCAGGCTCACTATCTCCGCAGCCCCTCACCCAGCCGGTAAGTACGCTCGCCGCAGGCACTGCCATAGCCTCCTTGGAGCACACGGTAGATCAGTTTGCCTTCCCTCCTCTTCCGCCACCTCCTCTCCACAAAGCCACGTGGATGAAGCGTAGAGCCCAGGGCTTCCCTCCTCTCGCTGAGGCTGGGGTTAGTGTGCCAGCAGGCAGAGAGACTGCAGAGACAGGACTCCTGTGCTAATTAGTCGATCCTGCCCAGACTGCATGCACATACAGCGGGGAGAAATTGGAGAATGAGGTGGTGGTGTTGCTCTTCCCTGTACCATTCTCTCATAGCTACCCACACACTGAAACTTCTGATGTGGATGTCAGCTCTTCCCAGATTCATCCCTGTCTTTCTGACTAAGGTCCTGTGGATTTTTTAATGTTTATATCAGTCTTTTCTCAGAAAGACTGATGGTCTTTGGATTTGGGGTTGATTCAAAACCATCTTTGGCTACCGGCTTCAGGCGCTGAACAGGAGGCTGTCACAGTGCAAGGAGAAATTGAGTTACCGCAAGCGAAACAAGCATGGGTAGATGTGTTTTCTCCTAATACAAGGGAAAATACATCCCTTCGTACCGCTTTCCTAAAGCAAAATGCTGTGCAGGGCCTTCTGTACACTTTGAGGTGCTTTAGCTGAAGGCAGGGAGCAGGAATTGAGTTTGAAAAGGGCCTGCCTCTGTGGCCTTCAATAAGTAGGAGGTTATGAAATGTTTCCTATTCACTGTGGGGCACTGCAGAAAAATGAAGACAGTGCTTATTTCATGCACATGTTTATAAGTTGTTTAGGAAGGTTACTAGTAGAACTCACACAAAGTAAAAATATATATTGAACTTGATAAATCACTCTCCTACTACTAATCAGCCACTTGAAATGAACAGAAGCACCTCTGCAGTTTATCCCCTTCTCTCCCTCTCTCCCTCTCACTCCCCTTCCCATTCCCTGTTCCATTTCCCCTTCTCTCTCCCCCTTCCCTTCCCTTTCTTCTTTTTTTCTTGCTGTCAGTGCCAAAAGTAATGATGACAATGGCAAGGTCCTTCTTAACCAGAAAGAGGCCCTTGAAGCATCTGGGCTTGGGCAGTTCTGCACCTGTGTCTGTCATGGATGCTTGGGGCAGCAACAGACAAAATGTGTTGAGGCTATGGTGGCAGATTATTAGCAACTGTTGTTTTTGTATTGAGCTTGGAGTCAACCTTTACAGCAAAAGGAATTGAAGGGAGGGCATAGCTGCAAATTTGTGTCAGCTCCTGTAAATGAAACTGAGACTCCCCTTACTCATCTTACAAACTCCTTTAAAGAACTAACTAGAAAAGGATTACTTTCAGTCGTGGTTGACAAGTGCTGGAACCCAACTAAATGACTTAGATGAGCCCATTAAGTGGTTTCCAATGTCTGTAGCTGCTGTTTTGATTCTGGAGAATGAAAGCAGTTTAGCTCTCCAGACTCTTTGCTGTACCCTNACCCCCCCCCCCCCCCCACCTTCTGCTTTAAACAAAACCAATGTATTGCAAGTCATGCAAGCCTACATTACTAGATAGCTTCTGTGATGCCAGCAAACATCCTAGTGATCTGTGGCATCTATTTGGAAGGAAATGTAAAGGATGTGCATCAGGGGAAAGAGTTCTGTAAAATGCTTTGTTAAGGGAAGATTTCCTTGGACTGCAGGGGTGGACCTAAATACCTTTGTTTCAAGCTTGTGGCCCTTTTCTGCTCCACAAAAACTTAAGTAAATCATGCTGTTTGTCAAATAACTCCCTTCAAATGTGTTGGTAGGTTTTACAGTTGTTTCTGTTAGACAACACTGAGTGAAGTGACTGACCACAGACTCATGCTATGAGGTAGCCAAGGTACTGACTATGGAGAGGTTCACAGGCTGCAATCTTAATGCTTGCATTGCAGCTTGTGATAACTCAAAGGATGCTTGTAGGCAGTGAGCTAGCAGAAAAAAAACCAAACACCAAACCAAACTATACCAAACCAACCAACCAAAAAAACCTCCAAACCAAACAAAAAAGCAACTAAATAAGCCTCTCAGCACAACAGTTTTCTGTTTTAAATTGTTCAGTAAATTCTAGTTGGGACAATATTAATGTCTAAGTGAGAGCTACTTGGGAGACTATTCCTCGTGATCCATCCCCCTCCCAGTCTCAAACTAGACACTGATATGTACCCAAAACCTCCTCCATCAGTCCATTCTCTTACACTTTCAGCTTTCTATAGCTTCTTCCCATGGGACCTGTCTGAATCCTGCAAAAACTGTATACCACATGCATATTTGAAGACTGGAGTGTCATGCTGGAGAGCAGGGTGGGGGTGAGGGTTGGGGGAAATGCTGGGACTTCTACCACCAAAGTTCCCTGCTTCTCTCTTATGGAATGGGTGAAAAGGGCTAAAGTCCTGGAGACGGGATCTCAGCATTTGCCTGACAGACAGTGTGCTTGTTTGGCAGGTTTTCAGTGATATCGGACACTGATACAGAGAGCATCTTCATGGAGCCAATTCATCTGTCATCTGCTGTGGCTGCCAAACAAATAATCAATGAAGGTAAGAGGAGGAAGGGTAAAAAAACTATGTAAGTAATAGAGACTTGAGTTGCACTTATTTTGCCTTTTTCATCCAAAGATGCTAAAATTATAAAAACGCCTTTATGAGAAACCCCCACCTGAAGCAGAGGTGAAAAGCACAAAGAAATAACAATTTACAGAAAAATTTGGTGACTTTTTTGAAGTTGTGCACAGAATCTGTGGCAGAATAATGGACTGCAGTGGTGGCTACCGTTTGATTTCTGGTTGCTCACTGCATCAAACTAGACTGGTTTCAGCTAGAAGAGACTTACAGCAATCATATAGTCCAACTGCCTGACCACTTTAGGAGTGACCAAATGTTAAAACACATTATTAAGGGAATTGTCCAAATACCTCTTAAAACTGACAAGCTTGGGGAGTCAAACATCTTTCTAAGAAGCCTGTTCCAGTGTTTGACCACTCGCTCAAGTAAATATTTTCTGATATCCTGTCTGTACCTCCCCTGGTGCAGCTTTGAACCATTCCCATGTGTCCTCTCACTGTATCCTAGGAAGAAGATATCAGCACCTCCTCAGGAAGCTGTAAGGAATGACTACATTCTTCTGGAGCTAGAATGAACATGACCAGGGCTTTGGTCAGTGCAGGTCTCTGGACTAAGAGGACAATGCAATGTGCTCTTCCCATTACTAACTACCTTGAGGCTACTGGATAAGCATGTTCATGCATATGTTGCAGATAGGACATCATGATGCTACTGGGGAAAAAAAACAAGTCACAAGACTTGACTCAGGAACAAATGACAGGTTGTATATTTGCATTGTTTTTACATGCCTTTAGTTACAGTGTCAGTTTATTCCAGAACTGAAGACAAAGGACACCAAGGTAGAGTCAGCATGTCCCAGGATGTTAGAGTCTGCGCAGCAGCTGATGGTGGAAGACCTGTACAACCGAGTTAAGGAAAAGATTGATGACACCAGCTTGTTTAACACGCCATGTGTGATGGACTTGCAGAGGGCACTTGTGAAGGACAGGCTGGAGACTCCCAGAGATGCTGTGGATGAAGTCTGGCCTAATGTCTTCATAGCAGAAAAGTGAGTGTCATCAAGTTGCGCAAGATTTACAGTGAAGGATCAGATGGAGCCACTGAAGGCATAACACGTTACATGCATGTAGCTCACAAAGATCTCTGCATGCTGAGAAGGAAATACTTCTGCAATAGAATAAGTGGCTTTCCTATGTTATTTTGATGCTTTGACAGGAGACAAAGGCAAATGAGCTCAAATTATGCCCTGAAATTGGGATTAAGTTTGTATAATGGAAAACAGAGTTAAAAAATAAATGCTATAGCAAACACCAAGTGGAAACGGTTAGGTCTTTTGTATGGTGGCTCAGCTGTCTGAGACAATGGTGCAGGTGACCAGACAGAATTAGCTGAGGATATAGTGTAAAGCATCAATTACAGAGTGATGGAAATTGAGAAATAAGTAAGCAGCCTGAACGTAGAGTGAGAGGATATATTTAAAATTAAGCTGGAGTAACAACTCAGTATGGAGCTTTACTGGTGAGTGTAGGTTTCTCATTTTCTTTTCCCAGTGAGTATTGGAAAGAAATACCTGTAGACCTCTAAAAGGACATTAAAGTCTGAGTGGAGTGGCATGCTGTATGAGTGATGCAGACTAGGAGCTCTTTAGACCTTGTATCAGACAGCCTATTTCCTCCCCAGAATAGGAGCACTGATACCTAACATCTTTTTTTCTGTTCTGAAGAAGTGTTGCAGTGAACAAAAGCCGTTTGAAGAGACTGGGGATCACACATGTCTTGAACGCAGCTCATGGTACAGGTGTATACACAGGAGCAGGCTTCTACAATGGTCTGAATATCCAATATCTGGGCATTGAAGTGGATGATTTTCCGGATATGGACATCTCCAAACACTTCCGCCCAGCTGCAGAGTTCCTTGACGAAGCGCTGCTGACTTACAGGGGTAAGAGGAAAAGACTACAGGTGGCTCTAGAAAGCCTTGGGAATTAATGGGTGGAAGAGTTACTCTGCTAGGCATGCCACATTGGTAATTGGCTAGAAGGCAGATACTTTGTTTTCTGCATCCAGTTATGGTGAACCCTTCTTGCCCAATTCTGCCATGCCTCATTCAAAACAGGAGAGGGCAAATTAGTGAAAAGAGGCAGCCCAGCAGCCCCTGCTACAAGCCTCATGTCCTCAGACTCAAACTGGCAGCGAGCCACTTCCCTCAGCTGCTTTGAAATTACCCTACTATTGCAAAAGAGGTGAAGCTCTGCTCCAGTAAATACATGTTTTAAATATTGATATAATACTATAGATATATTTCAGTGCACTGCAAGTTTAGTTTTGCCAGAATGCTTAGTACAAAAGAACAGGCTGATTTACTAGAACAATACAAACAGCTGGGTTGAGCCCCTGAATGCTTAAATTCAGGCTAATGTATAATTTGCTGGGCTGGCAGCTGTTGTTCTGCAGACCTCCAGTGCATACTGGTCGTTTTGTTTCAGCTTCAATGGGCAGCTATGAATATCTTTATGGAATTCAATATAAACATGAACACCACAATCAATGATATCACTTATATTCTTAAAAAATATGCATTTGTAAAAAATAACTTTTGTAGAAAAACAAGTTACCTCCTAGTAGAAGTTGCAGAAAGAAAAGTCAGAAGGTTTGGGTTTGTTGTTTTGTTTTTTTTTTTTTTTTTAATTTGAGCCTATTTTAATAGCTTAGCAACAATATCACAGGAAGCAACTCTCTACTTATCTGTGCGCCTCCCTCCTAACTCCCATTGCTACCCTTGGCATAGTAGAGATGCTTACTACTGCTGGCATTTGTCAACCTTTCAAGTCACTAACCTAGTGAAAATGACAGTCCAGAAGAGAAGAAGTGGTTTTCCCCTGGGCTAGTGAGCTGAACTGGCTCATAAAGGGTGAGGACCAGAGGCAGAGGAGCCTCCAAAGAAAACCGAGGGACGAGAGCTCCCCCTTTTGGTGAGCTGCTAAATAGGCTTTATTGGCTGAACGCTTAGAAGGCAACTGAGACTTGATAGTAAGAAAGGCGCAAAAGACATTTTGGGGTCATAGCAATATCTGTTACATTAGGTGAATACTGGCAGTAACATCTGAAGTTATAAAGGTGGTGTTTGTATTGGCTTAATTAAGTTTAAATGCAAACAGCTTGATTAAAATTGGATTTATCACACATTTAGAAACAGTAATTTCAGTTATTTGCAAGCTAGCAAAGCCTCATTTGTGCCCTCTTCACATTTACAAGCGTTTCCTTAACTGTAATTTGCTATAAATGTAACTTTAAAAAAATGATTGTGTGCTAAATCTTACTTCTCTGCAAGAGATAGTTTCCGTATAAATCACGCCACAAAATAATGGAGATATTCGGTTTTGATTCTAGCTCTTGCAGTCACTGTTTACAGAACAGTGAGTCTCACTAGTGAAGCATCTGTGCCTCAGTTTGTCAGGCAAAATCAGCTCTCTTCTGCTAGTTGCACAGCTGTACTATTAGGAGATATGCTGTGTCTCCAGCCACTCTATATGTAACTGAGTGTGCCTTGCAAAACAGCAGGTCTGGATTCTGGCAAAACTTAAATCAAATTTATACGAAAGTACATAAGTCCTATAATCTGCCTCATGAAAAATTAAGTTATTTGTTTATCCTCCCAGTACCTCCCTAGAGGCTAATGCTAAAATTGCCTTTTTGACCTGTGGGGAAACTGAAGCTTGGAAAGCTTAAATGCCTTACCTAAGTCAGCCAGCAAGTCAAGAACACTGTATCACTTATCTCCCCAGCTTTTATAAGCTTTTTGATTATTTGGGGAAGTTCACAGGATCACAGGATTTTAGGAGTTGGAAGGGACCTCCCTAGATCATTGAGTCCAACCCCCCTGTCAGAGCAGGACTATAGAATCTAGCTCAGGTCATGCAGGAATGCATCCAGATGGCTCTTGAAAGTCTCCAGTGAAGGAAACTCCACAACCTCTCTGGGCAGCCTGTTCCAGTGCTCCATGACTGTTACAAAATAAGTTCTTCCTCATGCTGTAGTTCATACCCAATACCCCTTGTCCTATCACAGGGCGTGACTGAGAAGAGTTTGTCCTCTCCCTCTTGACACCCAGCTCTTATGTATTTATAAGCATTGATTAGATCTCCTCTAAGTCTTCTCTTTGCCAGACCAAAAAGCCCCAGGTCTCTCACCCTTTCTCTGCAGGGCATGTGCTCCAGCCCCTTAATCATCTTTGTCGCCCTCCATTTGACTCTTTTGAGTAGATCCCTGTCCCTTCTGAACTAGGAAGCCCAAAATTGAACCCAATACTCCAGGTGAGGTCTCACCAGGGCAGAGTAGAAGGGGAGAATCCCTCAATATGCTGTTAAGTGAATTGGTGAATAGGTTAAGTGAATAGGTGAAAATACAAATATTATTTAGATTGTTTTTTATTTGTGCCTGCCCACAGATTTTGAAACTAATGTGCTTTTTATTCATATGTATCTAGCGTTTTACTATGATAAAGCTAACAAATACTTAGTGTTGATTTAAGTCACTGAAACATATTCTAATTCTTTACATTATCCAGAGGATGCTTTTGTGCTACATGTCTGAGAAACCTCTCTCTGCTATTTGAAATAGCTAATTACTTTTGTATTCAATATCTGCAGGCAAAGTCCTTGTCAGCAGTGAAATGGGAATCAGTCGCTCAGCTGTGCTGGTGGCTGCTTACCTGATGATCTACCACCATATGACCATTCTGGAGGCTCTGATGACTCTGAGAAAGAAGCGTGCTATTTACCCCAATGATGGCTTTCTGAAACAACTAAGAGAGCTCAATGAGCAGTTGTTGGAGGAACGAGAGTTGGAGCATACTGGAGATGAAGAAGTCACTCCTAGTCAGAGTCCTGTTGTCCATGCAGGGCTTTCTTCCCAGCTGTCTGGAGCTGATGACTCAGAAAGTATTATAGGAGCCAAAGCCCACTCCATCATAGTAGAAGAAGAGGATGCTAGCAGCCTGCTGGGTAGTTTTATAAGCTCTTCATCAGGGAGAAAAACAAGCTGGATTTCCAAACACTCCACCCTTATCAGTGAGGAGGAAGAGGAACAGTTGTATGAGGAATGGAGGAAGAAACAAGGCCTGCCTGCAAAAGAAACAGGAGTTAACCACAGAGCATCTCCAAAGCTTTTGAATCAGGAAGGGGAACAATCTGAGGAGGATGTGGAACAGAGGATCCATGACTGGCAGCGCAGAAATGAGAAATACCAAATGGAGGGTCCACCCAGGGAGGATGATTCAGATTCCTGCATGGGAGGAAGACCTTACCCATCAGGGGAATTCAGCGATGTTGAGAGTGTGAGCAGTTTTGAGATCCGAACCCTAAAAAAACAGCTGGAAGCCAGTAGCTTCAGCAGGATGAGGAGGAGCCGTTCAGGCTCTACGTCTTCAGAGAGCACCTGGGACATGTGGAACCAGAGGCTTCTGGAGATTGAGAAGGATGCTGCTCAGAGGTATCATTCTAAGAATAAAAGTTGTGGGGAGAGACAATCCCCAGAAAGAGGAAGAAAGGAGAGGGATGTGGATGAGGAGAGTGTGTTTTCAGACAGTAGCTCCTTTTACAATTTCTGCCAAAAGAACAAAGACAAGTTGACTCCTCTGGAAAGGTGGAAGGTCAAGAGGATCCAGTTTGGCTTTCACAAGAAAGATTTGGAAGCGTCATCATCTTCTGCACAATCTCCAGCAGAAGATGGCAGCCAGGCAGGTGGAGAGGGGACAGAAGGGAAGAGTTTGTCAGATGTTAACCTATCTGCTTACCAGGCTTGGAAAATGAAGCGGCAGAAGAAGGTGGGCAGTGAAAGCAAGGAGGAATTTATGGAGTTTGCAAAAACTGAGGATTCTGCTTCAGCCAAAAAGAAGCAGAGACGTGTAGAGCTCCTTGAACGTTCAAAGAAAATTTTAGAAGAAAGCCAGTCTATGTGCAGCTGGGAGACAGACAGTACTATGAGTGGGAGTATCCCACTCTCAGCTTTCTGGCCCTCAGCACCTTCTGCAAGCGGTGCTGAGGATGCAGCTTCTGCACTGAGCATGCAGACAAATCATTCATCTTTATCACAGACCAGGAGCAGCATGCAGCCTCAGATGCCAAGTATACCCCTTCCCAATCTCCCAGTTGGCCCAGGTGACACAATATCCATGGCAAGCATTCAGAATTGGATCGCCAGTGTAGTCAGTGAAACCATTGCTCAAAAGCAAAATGAGATCATGATGCTGTCCCGTCCATCATCTGCAATGGCCTCCAGTGTAATGTCAGGAGACCCTGGCAAGCATGTAGATGATGATAAGGTTTCTCTTCTCAGTGCGCAGAGTGGCTCATCTCTTGCTTCCTCTCAGCTTCGCCAGCAGGACATGCACAGGGATGAGTCTCAGTCTCTCCTGTCTTGCAATACCTCAGTGAGCACAAGGACAGAAAGGACTAGTTCAAATGCAAAGATAACACAGACAAGCAAGCCACTTCACAGTCTCTTTGCTGATGAGGTTGACCTAAAGAAACTCAGGAGGAAGGAGAAAGAGATGCAAATGGAAATGAGAGAGAAAATGGCAGATTATCAAGTTGAAAAGGTGATCAACGACAATAAACGTAGCACTTTATTTAAAAAAAAGATGGCCAAAGGAGAGGAAAGTGAAATTGAAGATGACAGCGAGAGCACGACAAAGAGCCACAGGCACCCCTTGCAAGCAGATCTTGACAGAACCGATGCAATTTTTGATTTCTCCACTCAACCTGCAAACACAGGTGCACTGAAGTCAGACATAGAGACTGATATTACCAAGTGGCTCAGGGGCCTGAAAGCAGAAAGAGAACCACTGTCATATTATGAACAAAATGAGCAGGCTAGAGAGAAGTATAGTAGATCATCCAAAGTTAGAGAGATGGATTCTGAAACATCCAGTTACAGATTCTCCAGAACCCAGAGAGAAGAGCTAGACAGGTGTTCTTCCTATGAGTCAAAAGGAAATTCACTGAGAACCATGTCAAGATTTTCCTCTGCTTCTGCAAAAGAAGACAAAAAGATGTATAAGTTCACAAGGTCAAGGGTTAGTGAGACAACAAGTTCCAGAGAAGACAGCCCAGAGATTAATGTTTTCAGCCAAACACCTGAACCGTCGTTTGACTCTGAATCCCATGAACCGTCTACACAGAGCCGAGTTAGATCTCATCACGTGGAGGCATGTGAAGAGGAAGCCAGGTCAGACATGTCAGAATTTGGAGCTAAGAGAAAGTTTACCCAGAGCTTTTCAAAGTCTGAAGAGGATGGAAAGAAGGAGGCAAAAGTGGAACAAAGTGAAGAGAGATTTGCATCTAGACAGCTCTTTCAGTACAGGCGAAGTATGCGTAAAGAAGAGGAAGAAGAGAAGGATGATGATGCCATTATTGCTGCTTGGAGAAGCCGACTAGAAGAAACTACGGAGAAGCTTCGGCGGAGAAGGGAAGAGTGACCAAGATCAGATTATAGGAACACAAGAAGAGCGACAGAGTTCCTGAATCACTCATCATTATATTTCTGATAATCCTTTGTGGTTTGTAGGGCATTTCCTGCAGATAGTTCTTTTCTTAATCAAAAGCGATAAAGGGAAGAGGTCAAGTTTTGGAAGTGTTTGTGGTTTGTCAGGAAGAAGATGCTAGTATTAAATGATCAATGTACGCAGGAACACAATGTTAGAAGTCATTAGGAGCCAGATGATGTTTCAGTAGAAAAAGCAAGTAATGGTGGCACTTCAGTTCAAAAGACCAATCACATCCCATTTTGGTTATTTCAATTTCGTAGTCTCATTAGAGCTTGGACATTTTTTTTTTTCTAGGATCTTTTTGATCATAAATGGAAGAAGCCAACTGCCTTCTCTAAAAACTTGAAGAATGTGCTTCTCCTAATCAGTTTTACTTTATACCACTGAGAAGATACTGCCAGGTAGGCTCCATTTTCTGCACAAGTCTTATGAATGTCTGCTGAAATAAGAGAATTCAAGGGAATACTGTTTCACTTCACTAAGTAGCAGAAACAAAGTGAAATACTAGGGGGGGGAAAAAGTATCTGTTTAGAAGTAATGAATGCATTCCTATGGTACCGTTGCTTTCCATGAGATGGACTCATCACTGCTCCAGTTTAGTTGGTTCCTGCTGATAACGCTGGGTCAAAAAGTAAAAATGCAGTAACATTAACACACATCTAAAACTCATGTTCTGGTGTAGTCACAGAAATGGAGTTATGGGTAGGGTTAAGATTAATGTTAAATTACAATGGGTTTCTGAAGTTTGTTTTGTGTATGCAGCTCAGCTAAGTCTGTGCTTTTATATCTGAAGTCAGATTGCCACGTATTACTTTTGGACATGATTAACTTAAAGGAGTGATACACAAATTGACTTCATAATAAAATTATGTATAACTAAAATGTTGGTACAAGGCACCACGCACCTAAGAACAAATTATACACCATCCAAACAAGATACTTGAAAGCTCATTTTTAGGAGATGGCAGGTTTAGTTGTGTGTTACATTTAACGTGTTGCTTGTATCATGAATACAAAGCCCACTTTTCAGAGTGGCTGGAAGGAGCACAGTCTCCATCTCAGATGAGTACATAAAGTTAAGAGCCTTGGTTCTTTCCATGCCCTACCTCATGAGCTTGTGTGATGTGATGCACTAGACCTGTCACAGCATGACTTTTGTGGCTTAAATGATACTGTGTCTTTGAGACATCAAAACACCAAGTCTGTGTCACCAGTCAACATCCTCCAAATCTTCTACAAACACCTACATCAGGATCTTACCCTTAAGGTGGCAGCCTGTTTCTCCTGGTTTCTACTCTGAAATTCTGTGTTCCCTCTTGTGTACAGACCATTTAGAAACATCAAAATCCTCTGCCATAACTGAGTACAAAATAGCAACGAAGGGATGATGCAGTATTGCTGTCTCACAGGAAATTTTTGCTTCATTTTTTCATTCATCTCTTTTCTGTCCTACTGTGATGCTTAGAGCTCATTACTATTACAACCTAATCTAGTGCAAGGTGTCCCTGCCCATGGCAGGGGGTTGGAACTGGATGATCTTCGAGGTCCCTTCCAACCCTGACAATTCTGTAATTCTGTGATTATGCTGGCACCTCTCCCTGTGTCAGTTACATAGTATAGACAGCAAGCTCCACAGGGCAAGGGACTGGACTTTGTCCTTGTCTGTATGATGCCATGCTCATCAGCAATACTATCTGAATAATGGTTACTGATAACAAAATGCAGCTGCCAATTTGACTAAGCTTCCTCTCAACTATAAGTCCCTGATTAGACATTATTCCTGCTTCTCTAAAGATAAAGATTACTCTTTCTAATAGCCAGGACTAGAGTAAATGATAGATATTTATTGTCAGGTAAATGTAGTCTTAAAGGCAAGTGACTGAACAATAACAGGGATAGAAAAATAAGAGAAAGAATATATTTTACTTGTGGGTTTTTGGGGTTTTTTTGTGTTGGTTTTTTTTTTTTTTTTAAACTAAGATTACATTTTTTAACTACATAAAAAACATGGTCTTGTTAATGTTACAGGTATCCAGAGATGCTATAAGCCTTATAATGCACTTCCACGCCAATGTAATGCATAATAGAGTGCATCCCTTTTTTCAGCATACTTCTGTGAGTTGTGTGTTTTTAAGTTGTGGAGTCCCAGGCTTTGATTCACATTCTGAGAGTTGTATATTAATTTCTGGATTGCCTGTTAGGACAGGCATTTTCCTGTTTTCTTCATCCCTGGTAAAATTGCTCTGCAGAAAATAACTCTGCATGTGAATGCTTGGAGCTTGTTTCAGTTCCAGTCTAGAAAAGGTCTTAAGTTTTGATGGATCAAAGCAGAAGAGTGCAATACTTTCTGTTTTGTTTTTTTTTTTTTTTTTAATCAAAGGCTGGTTCTCTTTGAAAAATCTCTCTCTGAGTTCCTGTGGCTGGCTACTATTCTCAACAGAAATGTCTGTCCTCTGCAATACTGTAGGGGGCATCTTACACTGTAAAAGATGAGCATTATATGATGTAGTAATTGGTTTCATTTTGCACTGTACAGCACAGCCTTTGTTTGGGTAGCATTTTGATTTAAACAGTAATCTAGGTTTGCTGCACAAATAAATTATTCAAGACCGAGGGGCAGAATATGGTTCTATAACAAGCCTGAGCCAAACAACCCTGATAGCCAGTTTTGACCCTTCTGGGAAAGGGTTAAGTGGGTTCTGCTGACTCACTGAGGTAGGTGGCTTATTAGTTCACTTTTGTAAAAGGGAGATAAAAATGGCTTGCTGGGGAGAGGGCATTTAAGATACTGGCTGAGCAGTCATGAGGGAGAAGCCTTAGAAATAGGTGAACTTTATTTTCTTATTGCTTATATCCTTGTTAATAAAGCCAAACCCCCAAAGCAATAAGGGGGTGGGGATCATTTTGGACTCCGTTCAGTGTATGGCCTGTGCTTGAAAGCGAGATGGGAAAGGCTCCAGCTCACAGGTATAAATTACATGAAACAGTGACATAAAGACCTTGCATGGTGAAAATATTAAAGCATTCAGTCATAAGACCAATAACCAGGAGAGACAGAAACTGAGAGGTTGAAGGCAGGCTAGAAAGTCAGGTTTTAAGATGAACATTTAGAAGGAGAGAGGGAATCGGTGAAAGAGGAGAGGTCTGCAGAGATTGTTTCAGGTGACCAGAGCTGCAAAGTGAATGGGTTTTCAGCAATGGCACTGGTCTGACACTAGATTAAAAGAGTAGGTAAGTACCCAAATTTATCTAGGAAGGATTTTTCAATGGATATTTGCTGGGACTGATATTTTTCCTCAGCCTCAGTTTGATGCTGTAGGCAGGAGGGTTTTTTTTTTTGGCATTGTATAGTGGAAGGTGAAAGTGCAAGGAGCATCCATACTGTCAGTTAAGAATATAAACACAGGAACATCAGAAGGCTGTATGGGGTCAGGACAAAGGTCCATCTGGCTCAATATCCTGTCTCTGACAAAGAACAACAGCGAATACCTAGGGAAGAATATAAGAGCAGTGATATAAGGGATATTTCCCCAGCATGATCTTCCAGCTTCCAATCATTTGCAACTCAAGGACTTCCTGAGCCAGATGTGATATTGTTGTATTTAATAGCCCTTGATAGATTTTCTTTCTGTGTGTCTAGTCATTTCTGAGCCTAGTCATTTCTGAATTATAGCCATTATAGCCTTGTACCTGCTAGTCTCCATGATCTCTTGTGGCAAGACCCACAACTTACTCTACACTGAATGTTAAGCCATCTCCTTTTTATCAGTTCTCAATCTGCTGCCACTAGCCTTCTTCAGTGCCAAAGTAATCTTTAGTTAGTATTACATACACTGAAGATTTTATCCTCCTCTATCATGCCCCATCCTTAGCTCTGTCTTGTAGCCTGAGTTACTTGTTCCTCATATGGGAGCTGCTCCATGTCTCTGATTATCCTGGCTGTTCTATGAACCTTCTCCAGTTCTACCCCCACACAGTATTCAGTGTGAAGGTGTGGCAGGGATTTCTCCTGCACAGCATAATGAATTCTGTTTTTTTCTGCTCCCTGTTCCTTCCTTATTAACTCCTAACAGTGTGCATGCTTCTTTTTTTTTTTTATCCTTCTTTTTTTCCTGTTGCTAAACAGCAAGGTGATATTTTCATGGAACTGTTTATTATATCCACAAAATCTTGGTGCTGAGTGGCAATGATCAGCTCCAAGATAATTAATTTATAAATTATGTTTTCTCACATGTAATGCTTTACATTTGGTAGCCTTGAATTTCATCTCTCATCTTAGTGCTCAATCTCTTGCTCTCATTAGGTCCTCCCGTGTTTTTTTCACAGCCAGCCTCTCATTTCTACTTTTCTGTTTCCTAAAAGTCTTTTGAACAGAGTATGTGGGAAGCAAAGAAGTAAAAGAGGGATACATGAGAGAGAAACCCATTTCATCTTGGTCTGAAGTTCAGTAAGAATTAAGAAAGTGATGAAAGCTGAAAAACTGGGAGAGAGGAGGTGTTCAAAAAGAGATCCGAAGACAATAGGCAAATTAAGAAGGGGACCTACACTAGACAGAAACAGTAAGATGTGTATGTAAGTCAAAGAGGCTAGTACAAAATCCTAATTTTGTTTAGAATTCAAAATATCTGGGGAAAGATTATGGAGCAGCCTCTGTGAGAAGGAAGGAGATGGTGGGATTTACAGAAAGTCCAAATTTGTGAGAAATGTGAAGGGGACTGTGGGAAATGGAAAGTGTGAAAGAGACATTAGTGGGACATAGATGATAAAGTGATATCTATGCTAGACTGGGAATTCAACATGGCAGAAGCAAGTTTGGAAGGAAGTGGAAATGTGGCAGGAGTAAGTTACTCCTAGTGTAACAGCTGCATTCTGCATTGCAGTACTGCTAAGTGTGGGGCTGTGGCCTATTCCCCCCATCTAGGATTTTCAGGGCAATTTGATTTATTGCATGTGACACTCGTTTAGACTGGATAATTTTAAAAGGAGTTTAGCACCATTTCCTTCTTTTACAGCTCCTCGAGAAATGCTTCCACATTAGATGTGATGGAGAGCTAGATGAATTATGAGACAAAAAAATTTACTTGGAGATGGTTATGTTGCATTGCCTGCTTTTCCTTAAAGGCTTTAGCTGGACTATATTCAATATAGACATTATAACATGAAAACACAGTATCCATGACCTTTCTAAATTTATAGACATTCCAACAGAGATGCAGAAAGCATGTGATTAATACAATCTAGGGCTTGGAAACACACTGCATGCTCATGTACTCCAGCAAAATCTCATTGAGAGCTACCTGCCTATTCTCTGGAATTTCACTTGTTATTTAGAAAAACGAAAGTGAGCTTAAGTCTCTGATTGTTCCAATTGTAAATAAAACTTCCCAGACTGGAACACAGTTCTCTAGAGAGGTGGAAGCATAGCTCTAAATGGTGTGTGAATTGCCCCAGTCATCTTAGCAAGGTGCTAACTTATTTACCCAGGAGCAATAATTTAAATGCCAGTAAGATTCATTAAATGTAAAAAAATAGAGAGGTTCAAAGTACATGAATATAGGTTATGTTAAATGAACTGTCTGCCATTTTGACTGCCACAATGAACATACATTTTTTGGATATGAAAGAATCCTAGCCTTTTTTTTTTTTTTTCCTAGGCAGCCTTTTGTTCTTTGGTACAGTTCAGTGTATTCAGGAGCTGATTTCATGTTTTCCATCTATCCCTATTACAGCCATTCAGCTCTCTGTTTTCCTGTGAGTGCTGTTGTCCTGCCACAGGGTGTGTGCACATAGACACAAAGGGAAAACATTATTTGTGACTTGTAAAAGCAGGCAATATTATGAATTTAGTTCAGGGATCAACAGGTTAAAATAAATGTTGGGATGTCTATGTCGAGATATCCAGGTGTGGTGAGGTAAAAGCTGTCCTAGCAGGAGAAGGGACACTGTGTCTGTGCTTTGAAGCTTCCCCTCTGAATTGTGTTTCAAAGATTTTTATTTGCATGTGTCTTTAAAATTAGACAAAATTAAGCCTTACACAAGAGTGTAACTGCTTCCACAGGTGATTCATACCTACAGGCAGATTGGTTTACTTTTAGTTAAGATATTTATGCCCTGGAAGTCACAAATGGGTATAATGCAAAACTAGCTTCATTGTTAACTGTGGAGAGAACAGCATCTCTACATAGTCAATCAATCAATCAGTCAATCAATCACATTTTTTTTCAGTGCACCACTCATGCCAACATGCCTGAATGCTTTACAGTCATTAAATTAAATCAAAGAACACACTACAGAATGGACAAGGCCAGATCAATAGATCTTAAAAACTGATTCAAACTTACCAAGGACTCTGCACAAGAAACCATGAAAGGAAGGATGACACCAGTCAGAAGGGCATGTGTGTGGGCACAGAACAGAGCCAAGAAGTAGGTGGTACTAGTTAGGAGATAGAAACATTTCATAGATTCATAGAGTGGTTTGGGTTGGAATGGACCTTAAAAGATCTTCTAGTTCCAACCCCCCTGCCATGGGCAGGGACACCCTCCACTAGACCAGAGTGCCCAAGGCCTCATCCAGCCTGGCCTTGAACACATCCAGGAAGGGGGCATTCACAACTGTCTTGGGAAACCTGTTCCAGTGTCTCACTACTCTCACTGTAAAGATTTTCTTCCCAGTATCCAGTCTAAATCTCAGGCTTCAATCCATCCCATCATGTCCTATCACTACAAGCTCTTGTAAAAAGTCCCTTTCTGGCTTTCTTGCTGGTACTGGAAGACTACTCTAAGGTCTCCCTAGAGCCTTCTTTTCTCCAGGCTGAACAACTCCAAGCCTCACAACCTGTCCCCACAGGAGAGGTGCTCCTGCTCTCTGATCATCTTTGTGGGCCTCCTCTGGATCTGCTCCAGCAGTTCAATGTCCTTCTTATGCTGGGGACACCAGAACTGGATGCAGGACTCCACATGGGGTCTCACAAGAGCAGGAGCTTATCATTTTTATAGCATCATGATTTTAAAAGAACCCAACTACCAAGAGCATCTGTTAGAGCTCAATGTCTTAAGATTCTTTTTAGTCTTCTGATGGATACTAGAATATTACCATGGTAGCACACGCTCTTTAAAACTGGCCAGACAGCTGTATGCTTCCAGTTGTGTCCTGCCAGCAATGTACCTAATTTTAGACATTTGTCTATTTGTTGTCTGTCCATTTGATTATTGCAGGGTACAATAGCAAAGAAAGATGTAGCACACACCAGCTGATACTAAATATTGTGTGACTGGTTGGTCTTCATGGACTATACCAGCAATTTGATCTATATTAAACTCAGATCCAGTCAAAAGCTGTCATTAGTTTGGCAGAACATCTCTCCCTCCTTGCTTGAGAGCAGAGGTGCATGAAAACACAATAGCCTTTAAGAAACTACCAATTAATGGGAAGCTTTGTTCATTTCGCTCATAGAAATTTCCTGATAGCTGTCATAACCTATGAAGGTTCATTTCCAGAGCAGATAAAATGACCACAGGCCTAACTCCATTCAAAACTAAACGTAAAGCCCAGTTCTTCAACTTAAACTTCCCTCCCTCAATAATTTTGCAAGGCATGTGCTCCTTAGTCTGTGAATTGGATCAAAAGCATTGCCTAGAGGCAAAGGGTCAGAGGAGATTCCACATATGAAAAGCAGGAGGTCCTCAAAAGGGTGCAACCTCAATTGCTGAACAGACACCACAAATAGGATGGATAAAAGCCCACATGAGACTCTGGTGTGTGAGCAAGGAGAAGCTGACAGTTGCCCCTCAGGAATACAGTATAAAGCTTTCAGTTCTGCAGGAAACGTGATCTGAAAGTCTGCTTCCTGGAAGCAATCACACCTGAACTGTTGAAGTTGCATAATTTAATAGTCGGTATGTTTCATACCAAGGTGAGTGCTCATGGTAGTAGTGTACATATAAAATTTGTAAGTCGTTAGGGATAAAGGAGGTCTGTGCAAGAAAGGGTCAGGCATTATCCTCATGACTGAAGGAAGGGGTCCATATTAAAACAAAGAAGGTGTTTGATTTTCTTTTGAATGTGGACAGAGGATTCAGACCCACATGCCCTTCATATGCTCTGTGTCTCCTCTTCCTATCTCCTCCCTTTTGAAACAGATTTAAGTCCATCTACTTTTATATTTTCAAACAAAACCCATAAAAGGGCCATAAATATCATGACTCGCTAAAATGAAAGCTGTTTTCTTCTCCTCCCAGGAGACTCTTGCCTGAGAGAAAGACAGAAAGAGTTCACCTCTTTGAAAATTCCCTCCTCTGTTGAAGTAAAGCTGGTATCTAAGAGCAGTCTTCAAGGCTTTGTTCTTATCATCTTGACCTGGCTTTGTACCAGCTTCTGTCTGTATTGCTTGTGGAAGTGTGAAGGACGGGGCTAGGGGAAAGAGTTTTGGCTATCACTGGCAGAGCAAGGGTTATGCTTGGAAAGGGATTTCTTTGTGGTTTCAAAAACTGTTATAAACTCAGTGCACTGGCAGGAAGAATGAAGAAACTCATTCTCCTCCTGGATCAGGCCAGTGATCCACCCCTTCTGTCTCTGATGTTGGCTAGAACCAGATGCATCTTAGACGGTATAAAGGAAGTTTAAGTGGGTAATTATGGAATAACCTGCCCTTGGTAAAAATTTCCCCCAGTCTGGCCCAAAGCCCTCCTTTATCTCTCTCCCTTGGTTAGAGTTCGAGTCTATGCCCTGAAGCATGACGGCTTCTCTCCCTTCCAAACTGCTTTTCATCCTGGTCTGTCTGAAGTAACTGCCTATGACAGTGTTGTGATGGGATATATAGGTCTTGTCCATTGAGAGTCTGTGACAGATCACAGCCTTACTGGAAAGAGAGGCAGAGTGGTGAAGAGAAGGCAAGAGAGGAGAGTGTAAACTTAGATGAAATACCGATCACAAAGATGTAAAGAAGAGTGAGTGCCTGAGAAACTAATTGCTGCCTGCTGATCTGGCTTGTGAAGATAGCTTGCAAGTAAGCATTTTTGCTTTTCAGAGATTTCAGCCTAAAGCACATTAGAAAACTCAGCTCTGGGTTGAAACTACTGTTCACCAATAGAATTATAGAATTGTCTGGTTGGAAAAGACCTTAAGATCATCAAGTCCAAGCATAACCCAACAGCTCTCTGTACACAACTATTAGACTGTATTTCCCTCTCGCTATATATAAAAGCTGTGGAAGTATGAGAGTAGTGCTGAGAAAACTGTTCTATTCTGAGAGAGCTTTTTCTTCCACTGAAGTTCGCTACTAATTTCTGAAAAACTACTGGAGCAATCTGGGACTGCTAGACGTGGAACACCAATTAAAATCAATCTGGTTTATTACTGCCTGTCCAGGGAATGCTTAGTGTGCTTCCTAGATGGCTACTTTCCATAATATGCAGGCTGAATTACAGCTTTCACTGATTTCTCCAGGATTTCAACAGTTCATAGGGAAAGAACACCTGAGTCTTGGATCACGCCCAAACCTTAGTGATGATTAATTCCTCTCCCACAGTATCCGCAGTTTCACGTGTTCCTTTCCCTCAAAAGTGCTGCAGAGTGATCCAGCATTTTCTAAGTGATGGGTGTTGAAATGTCACCTGATCTCCTGGGTGCCACACTGAGGTGTTCAAAGCATCCTGCTGGTATTGGTTCAGCACAGGGGACTTTTCACTAAGAAAATTGACTGTATCATTTATACTGGGAACAGCTGCAGTGAGCAGTTCAGCGGCAGTGTTCAAGGCTCTGTAATCTCCTGTTAGTTGCCATTTGCCATTACATTTCTTTACTGGTCATAAAGGAGAATTGTAGGGGAAATGAGACATGACAGCGATCCCCTTTTCTTCTAACTCCTTTATCAATTCAGTAACAGGATGAATAGCATCAGAAGGTAATGTGTATTGTGGAATGTTAACTAGCTTGCTATGGGGTGAAGGAGCAGCTGTTTGCAACAGATTAACAGTCCGGGATGCATTTGTAGGAGGTAAACTGTGGAGCAAAGAGAGGTGTGACCTGATTTCCCATTTTCTCCATGAATCCACCCATGACTGAGCCTTCAATACATCCATTCCCAGTATATTATGGGAACCTAAAAGTAAAGGTCAGGCAGATTGTCTGTCCATTAGACAGAATTAGCTTCAGCCCTGACCAGTGGGTGGTGAGTGATTTTCCCATTAACGCCTACAATAGAAACTAACTGCTTGCTAAGCAGAGGCTGTCCTTTATAAGCATCCTTACCTACCATCGATATTTGGGCTCCCGTGTAAATAGGAATGTTGTAAGATAGAGATTATTAACTGTGACCAGCATCTCGGGACTGGACTCTTCAGCAGTGGGAGTAGTGGCTGCCAGTACTGGCACTGAATCAAACCCCCACTATAGTTTCCTGCATATTCGTGGTCCAGGTTTAGTGCTGACAAATTTGGGTATATCTCTTGTACTCTCTGGTTCCCTACTCATTATCCTTTTAAACGGTGTCACCCCATCTCCTGACACAGGTCCCAGAGCGCCATCGTGAGAAGTGAATGGGGAGAAGCTGGACAGCTGCATAGAAAGGAAGCTGGCAGCCCGTTGAACTGACTCTTCTCTGAACACATTTTCCATCATCTCTTATTCTGAGTAGTGACTGAGAGCATTTCCCAATTTCCCCATTTTACTTTTGTCTTTTGATGAAAACAGGCTGGGTCTTACTGCATTTACTTTAGCTGAGGTCCTCCTGGTTTTTATCCTGAGGTAAACGGTAAATCTGGTTTCATATGTCAAAGGACCTCTTGGAAAGGAAATACTGTTTAAGCCTGTCTTAATGGCTAAAGCTAAAGATTTACACACCCCCTCATCTCATCATTTATTATGAATTAGAAGTGCACAGGATCCTAAATCACCTCCCAGGGATGTGGCTATGCAGGAAAGGGTTGCCAGCCACTGGGCCAACAGGTGCTGGTTCTTCTAATTTGGCTGAAACCACAGGTTTCAGCAGGGCAATCTGCAGGCTGCGTGCTGAGGGCCAGGGCCATGCGCTTTTCTCCCTTATGGTCAGTATGTGTTATGCCTTCCTAAAACAAAGTGCAAGTCCATAAAGGACTGGTAGTATTTGACCCCACAGTATCCAACTACATTCCTGAACTTAGTGCTAACAATTGAGTTTCAGCTTGGCCAGAGTGGAGATGGTTGGCTCTGGCTGTCCAGATTCATGCTAACCTGTCCATGGGTGTTTCCCCTGGCCAAGGTCAGTATCTCCCCCAGACCTCTTAACTCTAAGGTAGTAAACCCTCCAATAGCTGTTGTGGAGGGAGGCAAGTTTTGTGCCCCTGTGGGCATGCTCTGCTATTGTGTCTTGATTATAGGTGCCAAGAGAGCAGGGGGCAGGGAATCAAATTTTTTGCCGTGTTTGCAACAATACAGCTTTTGCAAGCGTACAGAAATTGTAAATAACTTGCCTATTATTTTTTTCTAGTCACCTTGTCTCTTTTTCAGTTATGAATGCCTTGGAGAAAAGATCATCCTTGCTTAGTGCCTTAGAATTCCTAAGCTTTTAGAAGGAGCTACAGTAAATGAAAAAGATGCTAGATTCTGTTTTCACTTAAAAAAAAAAAAAAAAGAAAAAAAGAAAAAAGAAAGAGAAAGAAAGAAAGGAAAAGAGCCATGTTATAACTTGATTTGGTGTGATTATACTGTAAATAGGCCATAAAGAATCAAAGGGAAAATAACCCACAATATTCACACCATTGAGACACTGTGTAGCGGTAATCGCTGGTCTTCCCTGCTGTTCAAAATATTTTTCAAGCATTCCCAAAACTGCATTGGCAGCAGAATGTGTCCCAATTCAAGGGCTCTAATACCACTGCTAAGTAGAAATTATTTTTCTCCTATAAATTTTCAGTAAAATCATCTCTATTATTTGGGGGGAAAGAAAATCTTACCTATTCACTGCAAAAGCACCTGAAAAAGGCAGAGACCACCAAAAGTATTGTGACAAGTCAGTCACAAGTTTTTAAGAAATTTAATCTAATTGAGGAAAAAGTACAGATGTTGAATTAAAAAAATGGGCATTTTCTATCTGAGGACACCAAAGAAGCTTTCCAGTGTTGGTTGCCAAAGTTAATAGGGAACGTAACCTCCACTTCATACATGGGAGACTAGGAATAAAAATGTTGCCTTCAGCTCATTTTTTTCCCTTGTCCTCAAGAATTTTAACAATTTTCATGCCACACTGAGAACCGGCATTTTAAACTGGTGTTTTAGCTTACCTTTTAGACCACACACCTTCTTCACAAACAACATGCTCACCTCTGCCTGTTGTAATGCAACAGAAGAACTCTTCCAGAGAACCATTTCCAGCCTCGATGCAGGGAGACACTGCTTTTCCTGCCCTTTGTGCAGAGAGATTTTTACGTCTGATATCCATGCTCAACACTTCCACGTATTTCCCCTTCATGGCTTTTTACTTTCTATTATCCTTTTGGGCTTAGTAGTAGCTATAGTTATTTATTGTTACTTCCTTAGTATTCAGAGGTCTTAATTAGCACCAGGACCTCCCTGCAGTATGTACTGAATACAGCACAATCCAAGATTCACACTCTAAAACACTTATAAATCAAATGAACAAAGCAGACCCAGACTG
Organism: Psilopogon haemacephalus; assembly: GCA_013396835.1. Lineage (NCBI taxonomy): Eukaryota > Metazoa > Chordata > Aves > Piciformes > Megalaimidae > Psilopogon > Psilopogon haemacephalus. The sequence continues at coordinate 965,495 of VWZI01006212.1, read as the reverse complement.
GGAGAAAGAGATTGTATCTGTCGCTGTATTTGGGACCCAGAAACTGAGCCCAGAGTCGTCTATCAATACTGCAGCACAAAAAGTCTGCCAAAATTTTCAAAAGATCAGGCTAAATTAATCTTGCTAACAAAGTCATCCTCTCTGAGCAATCACTCATCTCCGTGTGGCACAATTAAATATTCAGTGGCCTCCAGAGAGCACAAGCAGGAACTCTCTAAATGGGTGATTAAGGGATTCGCCTGAGAGGGGTGGACATATGTTTCAGGCCTTTTTTTCCAGAGAATATGCTACATGAAAGAGTTAAGCATTCATCAGTGAGGGCTTTTTCTTTCCCAAGTCATGGGTTCTGACTCCTAACCTGCCAAAGTTGTGCTCTGCTTTTCTGGCTCAAAGAATATTTAAATAATCAATTCAAAGGGATATAGTTGATGGGAGACTCTTTCCCACCAGAATAACCAAGAGCAAAGGGAAAGCACCTGACACTTCCTTGACCATAAATTCAGGTTCTCTCATCAAGTTAAAGTGCTAATTTCTGGGATGGCCTGAACACTGAGTTAAAAAAGGCCACCCTCTGCTTTTTGTCAGTTGCTGCTTATTGGTTATGCCTTATCTGGGGAGAAGGTTGGTGTAAGAACCAAAGATAATGCCAGAGCTGTGAGCACAGGCTGGAAAGAAGTGCTTCATTTCAGTTTCAACAAGGTGACCCACCTAGTGGATGAGGTAAAGGCCATGGACATTGTCTACCTGGACTTTAGTAAAGCTTTTGACACTGTCTCCCACAGCATTCTTCTTCAGACTCTCATGGCACAAGGCTTGGATAAGTGCACTCTGCACTGGATAAAACACTGGGAGGATGGCTGGGCTGAAAGAAAGGAAGAAATCTGGCTGGTGTGGGGTCACAGGTGGTGTTCCCTAGGGGTTAGTACTGGGGCCTGTCCTCTTTCATATCCTCATTAACAATAGGGAAGAGAGGATCGAGCGCACCCTCAGTAAGCTTGCAGATGACAGCAAGATGGGTAGGTGTGTTGATCTGCTGGAGGGCAGGAAGCTTTACAGGGGGCTGTAGACAGTTTAGATTGATGGGCTAAGGTTAGTTGTATGCAATTCAAAAAGGCCAAGTGCCAGGTCCTGCACCTGGGTCACAACAACCCCATGGAAAGCTACAGACTTGGAGATGTGTGGTTGGAAAGCTGCAACTTGGAAGGGGACCTGGAGGTATTGGTTGGTAGTTGACAGTCAGCAGTGTGCACAGGTGGTCATGAAGGCCAATGACACACTGTGACCAGCAGGAATAGGGAGGTGATCATCGCCCTGTACTTGACACTGGCAAGGCTGCACCTCAAACATTGTGTTAAGTTCTGGGCCTCTCACTATAAGGCAGCCATAGAAGTACTAGAACATGCCCAGAGAAGGGCAGTGAGTCTCACGAAGACCTCATGGAGCACAAGTCCCCAGCTGAGGGAGCTGGGGCTTTTCAGGAGAAAAAGAGGCTGAGGTGAGGCCTTACCATGCTCTACAACTACTAGAAAGGAGGTTGGAGTGAGGAGGGGGCCAGCCTCTTCTCCCTGGTGGCAAGTGAAAGGGCTAGATGCAAGCTGTGCCAGGGGAGGTTTAAGCTGTACATCAGGAAATATTTATTCACTAAAAATGTGATCAGACATTGGAATGGTCTGCTCAGGGCAGTGGTGCAGTCACCATCTCTGGAGGTATTTAAAAGGTGTGTGGACCTGGTGCTTAGGGATGTGCTTTACTGGTGACCTTCCAGTGCTGGGTCAAGGGTTGAACTGGATGATCTTGTAGGTCTCTTCCAACTAAAGATATTCTGTAATTATCCATTATAAACTGGCATAATTGGAGATTGTTTGCAGAAGTGGTCTTGTCTCCCTCAGCTTGGCTTTGCCAGCCTCCAGGAAGCACAAAGACATCACATTTTCTTATGTCAGATCTAGCAATGATGTAGGTATGGAGCTTGCCAGATAAAGTTGTTGATTTGACAGACATTTTTTTTTACTACCTTTTTTCCTAAGAGGTGGGGACATGGAGTTAATGACTGCCCTGTGGCTACTTAAATCACTGTCTCCAAGATAACAGAGTCTGCAAGACTCTACCTACCTCAGTGGGGGGCCTCAAATATACCAGGGTAAAATGCTACCTCAAGTCTAGAAGAGACCCAGGCTTTGGCATTTCTTCCTTACGTTCTGAAGAGATTCCCCATTCATCATGGTGGTGTTAGGGCACTGACTGCACTGTATAAAGCAGACAGGTATCTAACAAAGAACTGAAGGCTCAGTGGGCAGGCAGGGCCCTATTAGCTAGACATGCTGCACTGAATTTTACAATGCCTAGAGCATCTTTTGGATCTGGGTCACACTGTGACAGTGCAGGTGGTTTCAAATATAAATAGAGGCCATCACTTGGACAGGCCATACATTTCTTGGCTTTACCTTTTTCTCTGTTTGAGAAGTGATTCATAAACAACGAGACTGGTTCTGGCTCTGTGTGGCAGATTGCACTTGAGCATGCAGCAGTCATCTAGCTGAAAGCTAGGCTAAATCACCCACTGAAAGTACAAGCTTTCTTTAGCATTTAACACTTCCTTAACAGTCAAACTCAGCAAAGCTCCAGCTTTTACTTTTGCTTTATTCTACTCACTCTCCCAAGGCTCAAAAGACTGCTTCTGGAGTATCAAAGCTTCAAATCCAATGTAGACTAGCTATTATTCCCTTCAGCTATGAGCATGGCAGTCACAAAGATGGGATGAATGTTCTCTGTCTAAATAATTTAAAGCCTGTGTTTAGTATTACTTCTGTTGCTTTTTAACCTTTCACTTTGTAAAGTAGGTGGCAGACAATAGAGGGCAATGCAATGCTCTGTGCTTCAGCATAGACTTTGGCATGGTAAGAGATCATCTTTTAATATCATGGTGCATACTGAATGGTAGGCATGTCATGATTTTAGGTGGGATTAGCCAACTGGCAGAAGAACCTGCTCTGAGGGCAACGTCTTGCCGAGATTTATGCAGGCAGTGACAGGATTAGAAAGATACTGCACGTGGCACATTACAGTGGACACACTATGAGTTTTCCTATTCCCTTATTCTGCCACGTGGACTGAGTTACACACTGTAAAAAACATGGCCCTTATACAAAGAAGCAGAATAAAATATTGTTTGACTTAAACCTATTCCTGGTTGTGAATGTGAATTAAATTAGTTCTTCAAATTTCTTTTGCTCTGCTGCTTTTATCTTTGTGGAATTTTCCTCGGTGACTTCTCTGTCATCAGTCTAGCCCTGACAAGGTTGTCTCATTACAGGTATGCTCTGGATGTCTCCCTGTCTCAGAGTCCCAGGACTCTTATTGGAACTATTGACAAAATTAACATTTCCCTCTCTCCCAGTGTTCCAGTAGGGACTTGCACTGATGCAGGTTCAGAAAGTTAAAACAAACAAATGGTTTAATTGTTCAATGTGACAGATACAGGATTGCTGGTGATAAGTGCACTAAATGCAAGACAATCTCAGGTTAATAAATCTTGGGTAACATCTGACGCAGTCAGAGGCATAAGCCTTTGCAGGAGCTTCAGTATATAGTGGAAATGCAGCAAAAGTTACGCCAGGTACTGAAGGTGAAAGTCTCACCAAGAAAGGTGTCCCTGTCTTGGGTAGAGGAAAAGGAGCACAGCCCACTGAAAGTCCTTGTCTCAGTCTTTCACTCTCAACTCCTGCCAGGATGCTAGTGCTGGTGCTGGCCATGTTGCACATCTGCTGCTGCTGGTAAAGGTGCTGGCACTTTTTCCTCGAGAGATGTTCCTCTCATGGGTTTTATACCCTATCCCCAGCTGTCCCTGCCTTCTAAGTGATGTTTAGTACATGACATGCATATATGTTATGTAATGTAACATAGCACATACACGTAGCATGTACTGAGTCTGGCACATTAGCATATTGAGAGGTATTGACTTTCATATTAAAATTCAAGTTAATCAGATAAAAGTCTTTGCTGCAGCACCCTGGCCCCCAGAATCAGTTTTGAAGTTGGTTGTTTCTGTTATTTGAGCTTTGCTTCATTGGTTTCAGCCAAAATGAGGCCATCTTATCACCACAAACCCCCTTCCTTTAGCTTTTGACTGTCTGGCTTTGTGGATCTCTCTTTAACACAAACACCTGCTGATTGTAAATGACCTTGATCCCAAAGTGCACTAAATTAACTTGCCTTCCTGTCCAATGGTAAGCTAGGCAGTTATTTCACAAAGGTGAAAAATCACAAACCTTTCTAACCTCACAAGCTCTAGGAACATGCCCTTGGTATCTTCCTATCTTGGCTGGGGGCAATGTGGAGTTACAGAACCCAAACTGGAATGTACTGGTACATTGGCTTTTTCTGCCCTCTTCTGCACAATTATTTTGGGGAAAGTCCTGAATCTAGGCCAGAGAAACTAGATTCATAACATTCACTATTTAAGCCTCTTGCTCAGGTTTTTCCCCTTGCAGCAGGAACTGACATACTGTCAGAGTTGACAGCACTATGCCAGTTTATTGCACCAAAAGACCTGGCCTTTTCCTTCTCCCATCTCCTGAGCTCGGTTGCTCCCATTATATGAACTCTGGCTCATTCCTGTCCTTAATAAAATCTCCATGCTCCATATGCTCCCTCAGCCTCCTTTTGATTAGTGCTCCCAGAGTCTTCCTCGCTGCTGACGTCGAGTGCATGCACAGCTCTGTAATTTCCTGACAACCCTTTTCAAACACTGGCTTTTAATCAGGCACTCTGTTTTACCAGCACTTCCTTTCCCCACAGAGTGCCTTTGAAGCAAGGCTGCTGATAGTGATGGGGTTCCTTCTCCACTGCCCTTTTTTGTTGTTTCCATACAGGATTCTAGGACAGAATTTTGTAGATTTTCAGATGCTCTGATTTTTTAGACTTTTTTTCTCCCTCCCTTCTATGTTGATCCTAATTTCCTTCAGGATTTCTTCTTCCTCTCCTGGGAAATTTCTCTCTATTTCTGGCATCTGTCCTTCCTAACCCTTCCCACTTTTTTTCTCTTCCAAAGACAGGGGAAAAGAATCCATTTAATATTTTTCTGTAGTAACGTCTATCTCATCTGTCAATAAATTACCCTTTGCCATCTCTGGGAGACCCCTTTGTCTCCCTTCACTGACCTTATTCTGTACCTTGCCTGATTTTTTTTAAGGGAGGATGCAATATCCCTGGGCTGTCATTCCATGAAGAACAGCTGTCATTCCTCCCATAGTGTATGTGTTTGAGGAGGGAGGGGAAAGGGAGGGGGGAATTAGGGGAAGACAAGGAGTTGCCATTGGGAAATATGATGGTCCTATTCACAGTGGTGAATGTTTTTTTCATTCATGATATTCAGCTGCAATTCTGTCTTTTTATTCCAGTGTTTTTAAACATTCATTTACTGATTAACAGAAATCATATATGTGAAATATAACTACAAGAATATTTATAAAACACATTTTAAAGTCATTGTGGATGCATTTTACACATTTCTAATTTTGTCACAATCTGCAACTGTGAATACTGTCTCAGTGTCAGAGCTGCAGTCTGATACTACAGAGTAGCATTCAGGAAGCATATCTGTGGCTAAAAAAAAAAAAAAAAAAGGCTTTTCCATATATTTTCAGTGTTACAACCTGATATGCTCACTGAGAGGGTTAAAGAGTGTGCTGTGGTCCTGCAACTGACTAGCCGTGCAGATCTGCATGAAAAAGAGACAGACCCAGGAATCCACCATGTTCTTACTCCTCCTTCTGTTGTTTAAAGTATGGCAGACTCCCAAGGAAGTAATCAAGGAGCATTCCCTGTGTATCTTGTGGTCCAACAGCTGCTTTGTGCTGGTCACATGTAGCAAGCATACAAGCTCCCTTCTTCCTGCCACTGCTCCTGTGTACAACCTAATCAGTACAATTTGGAAAAGCAAATCCTGTCTTTGATCAAATTTTACTAATATCTTTAAAGATGTAAAGAACTGAAAGAAATCAGCTGAAGATGCCCTCACTGCTGTAGTCTGTGCTTCTTAATACATTTATTGTCACAGTATGGATGTGAAATAGCGAAATGGAATTAGCATCTTTGATGCAGGCATGCATTAGAGACACACCAAAGTGACTTGAAGATGCAAGACATAGCACATGCTGTGGCTCTCATTCCCCAAGTCAAAAACTTGGTGCAACACACCATGACTCTTGTTTGTTCCACTGCTGGGAGACCAGTGACAGGCACCATGTGTGTGTCACAGGCCAAATCAAGGTAGGGAGAAGCCCAGGGCACCCTTTCTGGACCTGTGAGCTTGAAGTTGACTAATCTGGATTAGTCATCACTAGAGAGAGACTTGCTCATGCCAAATCAGAAAGGATGTCTAGGCGTGACAGGCATATCAAACCTGTCACTTTCTTGTCTGGTGCTAGTAGGACACTGGCAGAGTATCTTTTGTCCTAAAATCATACTACTTGTTTTACAACCACTTTATGACTGATGCCTGCTCTGGCCCTTTCTTTCTCTCTCATCTGATGTCTCTGATCGTAGTTTATGTTTGACCTAATGGAAAAGGTAACCAATCTCCACACCCAGAGATAATAAATTCTTTAGCCACCATAGAAAAAATACATTGATACAATCTCAAATTTAACCACTCATCTCTGCGGTCCTCATCTCGGGATACCAGAGTAAACTGGCATCAGTTGAAATCAGATTTACATCGGTGGATCAGGCTATGAGCTGAAACAGCACTGGACAGGTAGCATTGATTTGACGACCTCCTCTTTGGCTTAACTACCTCCAGCACCTTAGTAATACAGGCAGCTGAAAAAGGTAATATTTCCAACTTCCCCAGGGTGAATCATGGGAACCAGAGCCCATACCTCTCTGGGATGTAAGATCACAGTGCTGGAAAAAGTCTTGTGCCTTTAGGGAACTAAGGCTCATCTGTATATGGAAATAGTTTTCAAATAGATCCTCCTACTGGTTGTTCCACACCAGTCTTGCTTCAGCACCAGCAACAATGCTTGGAGTCTACTGAAGAATGGCTCTGGGCTACTCTATTTCTTCAGGACTATGCCATGTTAATTATTCAAATCTTTTGTAAAAATATACCTGTGGCAACTGGCAGAGTATCTGTACAAACACTACCGGCCTCGAGGCTGAGAAACTGTTAAATAGCTCCAGTAACATAATATTAAAGTCTCGATAATGAGTGAGCGTGGGTGGAAAAATTGTGCCCAACAGAGGAGCCTTTTTCTCATTTTATTACTGTAGTTGAATCTTTATCTCCTGGATAAATAAAAACAAACCTCCTCAGTTATTACTCTTCTTGTTCACCTTTTGACTCTTGATTAGATTTACTGCAGATACATCCCTTTGGCAATTAAAGTGGAATCAACACATTTATGATGCACTCCAGTAGAATTCTCACCCCCTGCTCCATGTCAGACTGCCAGGTTCCTCCTTTTCTGAATGCCTGTTCATTACCTATCTTAGATCATGTCTGAGATACACTTTTCTGAGTGATCACTAACTCTGATCAACAGACTGTTCTGTATCACTTTGAATCTCTATATTTAATCCTCAACACGTGGAGCCAAACCTGATACCTTACTGAAGAAACTAGCGGTGATAACTGCCTCACTTGGGCTGCTTCTCTTTCCTGTATTTTTCAATGTTTTCCCAGATGAGGCCCCAGGATTATTGCAAACCAGTCCCAGGAAGAAATTCTGCTCAATTAGGCGAAAAGAAACTTGAAGGAAAAAAGCAGTAGAGCCAGCAAATTGCTTGAGATAACAATCTCCCCCTACCCCTGTGTCTCTGTAACTAAGAGGATTAGCTGAACTTTCTGTGTCACACCAAAACTGACAATAAGCAACAGTGACTTCCCCCTGCTGGCACTTGTACCTTCACATGTTTCATTTTCTTGCCCATACTACTGCCTTGCCCCTTGCTGATTGTATGACAAACTTGGGGATGAACATGATGGCTCTTTCCTTTAAGATTTATAACTCAAAGCCAAACAAAACCCAGCTCTAGTTATTATGTGCTTTGTTTCTTCCTAACAACTCACTTTAAAGAGTATACGCTAACCAATGAAACGTGGAAATATGGTCTACTTGATCTCTCCTGATCCAGCTGCTGTTTGCTGGAGACACAAACAGGAGCCTCAGGTCTGATACCACAGGTGTGGGCATAAACATATACCCTGGGAGCAGGACCAAAGCTGCAGAATGTATGAAGCAGAAGTCCCATCAAAATTCAAGTGACTGAGGCTCCATGTATCTATAGCACTGCCAGCAAGGAGCTGGATGTCTACTTCAGGTAAAGATTTACCATTGTGTGGCAGAAGGACTACCCAGGGTACTTTTTTTGGTGAATGGAGATGAACTTTGGCAAAGGACTGTTGCTAATTATGGAATCAGCACCATGTGCCTCTGATAACAGTGTACATATAATGAAAAGAAGATGGCTTGTTGTTGAAGATGATCAAACATCAGACAATTCCAGTTCGTACAGTAAACTGATTCCTTTTGTTTGAGCTGTGTAGAACATCACTTCAAACCAGGTGAAGCCTGGTTTGAGCCTGTCACAAAACTTGTACAGGATGAGGAAGTTTGTTCTAAAAGGCATGACAAAGGAAGAGTATTCTCCCATTAAAACATCTTTCTCACCTTCTCTATGCCAAATTTCCACAGAAGACCACAACAGAAAGTGTTGGAAATATGAAAGGTGAATGTCTCTGGTATCTGAAGGACAGCATGCAGGCATACTGACCAAATAAAGAGCTGTGCCACAGAAAGGAACCAGAAAGCAAGCAGAGGAGCAGTAATATTTTCACATCGATATAAAGTAAACATCCACACTTGAAAAGAAATGTTGTGATAAAATAAATTGGAATGTGGGACTCAGCTGACTGCCACCAGGTAGGGATTTAGGGAAAATAATGCCAGAGCAAAGCCTGCCAGAAATGTTTGGGTTGGGTCATAAAATGCATGGGATTTGCCCTTTTTTGGAAAGCACTTTACTGAATTAGTGTATACCCTCTCATTGCTACACAACTCCCTGAACCTAAATTAAATCACTGTGGCATTTCTGCCATGTTAAATGGTGCAAGCAGGTACTCTCAGGCCACATAAATTCAGCAAACTAGTGGTTTGGGGGTCCCTGTACAACATTATTTGAGATCAAAGGGTATGGTGTTGTGGGGGAGAAATACCTCCAGACAGATTTAGATTTATACTCCAAAAATCTGTTCGGACTGAGGCACTGTAAAAGGTGCCCAGTGTAGTGCCATGGGGTAAGACTGCCTTGTCACTCTACGGCAACCCCTGTCTTGCCTACATGGAGCAGCATTTTTAGTTCAAAGGGATCCAGGTCCATTCTCTTTCCCCATTTACATGAAATGGGACTAGAGCGGAGCGTGGCAGCCTTTTAACAGTGCCCCACAGCACTGCAAGAGTTCTGCCTAGAGAGTGAAGGACACCGTGTCCAATTGAAATTACAGAGGAATTTGGTGTAGGCAGAATGTAATTACACATTTGGAATTGAAACTGTGAAATTAAAAGGAAATATTCAAGGATGAAGGGGCAGAGAGAATCCCTAATCTCCAGCCAGGCTAGGCTGTGTGCCAGAAAAGTCCCTTTCTGAAGAGGGAATAAGCAAAGAGCCTGTCCTGGAAGAAAGGGAGGTAGAGAATAAAGACACTGTTTTCAAAAGCACCCTAACTCCAGCTGTGTGTTTGTTTCATAGACTATATCTATTCTACAGAAAACCTTGCGGTTGCTAAAAAGCATCAGATGTGTCCCTCTTGGCCCCCTCTTCACTGAGGTGAAAACCCATTTGGTTCCTCATGTAAGCACCACCAAAGCATTCCCAAGGTCCACAGCAGAAAGTGTAACTGGCCAAAAAGAATTCAGCCTTCTTTCTAATATATGTAAAAAATGGAGTTTGTCTTTCTATATGGTGTCTGTCAGACTGCAAGAACTCTTGCTGTAGTAGCTTAGCTTTTCCCAAGTCTTTATTAATAATACTCATAACAAAAAATATGATGTGTTTCTAAGAGTTCCCTTGTAGTAAGGGGAGGCAAAGAAAATCCCTGAAAACAGATTTGTGGCAGTTTTGAGTAGCAACTTGAACCAGGCAATTGCAAATCTCGCTCCACAAGAGATCTGAATGAAGCTGTAGGACCCCATTGTCATCCTTCTTGGAGTTGAGAGACAGGTAAAGATGGAGCAAGCCTGGGAGAGGAACTACCACAAGCTGAACAGGGTCTTTCAATTAAGGCACAATAGAGAAAATTGCTCCTCTTCTTGGGCTGCTGAGACACACAAGCGACTTAATTTCTCTGCCTTAGTTTGCCATTGCTAAAAAAAGTGCAGTGATCATTTCCTGCATTTTTTAAGTTGGTGATTTGTAAAATGTAATTGATTAAAATTGGAAGATGCTCAGATGCTGCACTGATGACAACCACTGAAATTTACAGAAAAAAATTTGAGCTAGAAAAATGTCAGTGCAGCCAGAGTGAGAAATACATTGAAAAATCCACTTGAAAAGATGTGTCCTTGTAGTGATTAGTTTTTCCTTTCCTAAGGATGTGTGAAGGTTCTGAATTACAGGAATTTTTAAAAATCTGAAAATGAAGAACATGCTTCTGTTTGCTGTACTCCATTTCTTATCTCCTAAAATGCAGTTAGCTGCATATGGGTTGGACAGAGTATTATGAAATTGTACAGCTTTCCTGCTACAATTTCATTAGCTGAGAGATTCAGGGGATTGGTGACAATTGTCAGAAGAAGAGATTCAGCATCATCCTTTTTCCAATCCAAAGACAACAGAAGAGGGACAGAAAAAGAGCTAGAAAACAGTCTAGTCAGAGGCACCCAGAAGAGTGTGTAGGGGAAAATAACAGACTGTATATGCAATGGACGGTTTCCATTTCCCTTCTGCTGCTCGTGCTCATAACTCACAAGGCATGTAGGAAGAAGCCCTGAAAAAGGGACAGAGCATAGTACTGGAAACAGACAGTACTAGTGGGTCCTGAGCCTCGGGGGTGAGGAGCCTCCGTGCTTGAGAAGGGGAGGAGGGTGGGGAGCAACACAGGAGAGAAAGGAAAAACGTTGTCGTGGTTAAACACTCAACTCCAAAGCTTCACAGCACTTAAGCCTGGGTCCCAGTCCCACTAATGTCTGCTGTGACACTTGAGGAACTATGCATGGTCTTTGTATTGCTTTTGTTCATTTCTTCTCAATAAAAAAAAGCTACTAATCCTATCTTTCTCTCTTTGCCTGGCATCTCTAAATTGTAAGGTTTTTGAGACACGGGCTGTCTTTTGCTTTTTATATTAATAGCGTGCTAAAACCCCCCCACACCAAACCCTAAATAAACCAACCACCCCAAAAGCAATGGACTATAACCTCTGTAACTATTACAGACGTATCAGAGAGAGACTATCAGTCTTTCTGTATAAGGGTGTGTATTACATGTGAAAAAGTGGTAAACAGACAGCAACATAAAGGTAAATTTAATTAAAAGTAAGATAGTCTGAGTGGGTCTGAAAGTGAAAGAAACTGAGATTTTGGAAAGGTATGCAGGAAAGCTTAAGAGGCAAGGGATGACTTTTCTGCAGTAGAAGCCTCCTGCAGTATATAAAGAGCAAAGGGAAAGCTGAAGCAAACATGACTCTAGAGGCAGGGAGTTTCTCCTTCAGGAGAGAAATCTGATGTGAAGAAAACATCATAAAGAGAAGGGACACCGTGTGAGAAAGGCAGCATCTGCAATTCACATCTGAGTGACACCACCAAATTGGAGCAGAGCAGATAACTTTGCCCTTAATTTCTCTATAAATTAAAAATGTATGGGGACAAGGATAATTTCTTTCCCAATATGCATTTTGCTTAAATGCTGCAAATTCTGTTGCTTTTGTCCTCTGCCTCCCCACCTTGAAAGGAAAAAAAAAAAAAAAAAAAAAAAGAGGAAAAAAAAAGTCAGTGAAATACTACTAAATTAATTTTATCTAGAGAGAGAAAATTCAGAAGGGTCATCATAGAAAATCTGGGGCTACAGGTACAAGCAGAACAGGCCAGGGAGTGCTAGGAATTAGAAGCTACCTGGATCAATTGTTTTTTTAAATGGACATGTACACTGGCAGAGCTTTAAATGGTCTTGAAATACTATTTATTCCCTTTACAGGTATGTTGATTTGGAACATTGTGGTGTTTCTTACTGCCAGAAAATATTTGTAAAGCTAAATCTCTGTGAGAGGAGATTGTACAAGGCTTACAAGTCCAGTCAGAGAACAGAAACAGGGAATCTCACAAGGTTCTCGCTGCTATGGCTGCGTTTCAGCAGAGGAGGTAAGCGTATCTTAACCACCAGTGTGAGCCCAGCCTCACTGATGGCAGCCGAACAGCTCCGTTTCCCACTTACATATTTTTGTAAAATCAATCTAGAGTGTTAAGCTTCTTGTGTCACCTTTGTGTCAAATTATCTCAAATTTCAAGTATTTCCAGTAAGTTGCTCATAAGTAAGACACCAATCAGACAATGAAGCAAGTAACATCAAATCATAACATCCTATGATTCTACTATTCTATGATAACTTTACAGAAATCACAAGCTATTTTCAGACAACTCACAACTGAAATAGAGGTAAAATTTGTCTGATAAATTATTCATCACTAATGATTTGGCCAGCTTTCCTGGATGTATAGCCACAGGGATGTATGACACCTTGGGGAAGACATCAGATAGTGATGCATTCAAACTAAACTAGAGAAGAGATGCAGACACAGGTTCAGAGCAATCTTTAAAGAGAGGGAGAGCAGCTGTGACCAAACAGAATTAAGTTCTCTTTATAGCTGGTCAATTAGAAAACACAGAGTAAGTTAGTAACTACCAGAAGAAAAAAAAAAACATAGTAACTACTTGTATTCAGGGAGCTTTTCTTTGGCAGATGTGGGTTCCAGATGTTATAAATTCTCTGGGTCAAATCGAATCTAAATCAAATTTATTAGAAGGTTGCTATATAAAAGGCAAGCAAGCAGCGCTGGGTGTGCCAGGGAGTCTCCACTCCACCTACAATGCACACCGCAGGAGTTCTAGTTTTGGTTTATATTCTCTATTTTAATACATATACATAACTAAGAAAGGGTGTATATGTATATATGTATATTAATTCTTGGAATAGGTGGAGTCTTTCTGCACACATGTCCTCCCTCTTTTAGGGTCTTTATTTTCCCTTTTTTGGTGGTCTGTGGGGGGAAGATAGTAATCTTCTTCAAGTAATCTTCCAGATGACCCTTTTCGGGGCAAATGCGTGGTTTTACTTGTTTATTACTTATCACTGTTTGTGGTTAGCAGCAAGCTGGTTTCAGCCAATTTGACTTACAGTTATACCTACACATACAGCTGTCTTTCACAAGATATCTTTTATCACATCCCAGCTTCAGTTCCATGCCCTATTTGGTTTGTTTTCTGGCAGTATCAGCTCAGTAATGCGATGTCCCCCAGAAAAAGATCATAACCCTTCCCCATATTTGTCTCCTAATACTAATCCGTAGGTACACAAATCATAATGGCATATCTCACACAGCTAACTGCACAGAAGATGAACAAGAGCAAAGGCTAAATCAGGTGTGGTAATGGGAACAAATTCTCCCCAATGAGAAGCTGCTACAGTCAGGGAGGAGGTTACTAGGAAGTAGCATGCAGGACTGAGAAGAGTCTATGGGTTAGATAGGAAGATACAGGAGAGAATATTCAGCATAGGCAGGATTAGAACTGTGCAGAGTCTTAATCTGGGCAGCTCTTTCTCTACACCTTTATCTGCTATGGTGCAGCCACTGTGTACTGCAGTGCTGGCATACCCTGGCCATAAAAGTGGATTAACTGGCCTGCGAGGATCATGGCTGAACAGAACAGGAGCACGACAATATGCCTCTTGTTTACATGTTCACTTCTGCGAGTGAAACACCCATCTTCAAGGGACAAAGTGCTTAATTGCTGATATGGAATATTGTCAAATAAATATGCTAGAGTTGAATTAGCGTTAGGGGAACGTTTTTGCTCTTTCAAAGTGCAGCCCATTTATACCAATGTTTTCTGCAGTAATTTTGTAGCAGGGAAAAATAAATCCTATTAACAGATGAACTTATTTCTAAATAAAAATGTTAAAATTACCTTTCTGATGCAGCCCTTGGAGAGGAACACTTCTGTCTCCCTTCTTCAGCCTTTCCCTTCAGCTCTCTCCAACCAACAACAACAAAAAAAAATCTACTGTCTCTGATACGACTAATCATTTCTCCAGCAACAGCATGCAAGAATGGATCCTTGCCAGTATCCCTTATTCCACAGGATTTTGAGCCTCCCCCGACCCAAAAAAAAAACAACAAAAACCCAAAAACCAAAAAAACTGAACAAAATCTGTCTTAGACTCTGACCCATTGGAGTTAATAACTCCTGGAAAATGTTAAGGGTCCTTAATGAATGCAAAGTTTTGCTGTTCTGCCTGTTCAGCTGTTTGCTTGTCCTGATTTGGAAGTTTTGAATATAATGCTTACTTCATTTGTTATTCACTCTAATATTCTCACTATTTACACGAAGCCCGGCTCTGTCTTAATTTGAGGTGTGGAAAGTTAAGAGGATAAATTAATTGAGAGGCATCCAGAACGAGGGGCACGTTACATAGGGGGTTTCTTAAACAGAGAACCGCCTCTTTGCAATTGCACTTTAAAGGTGCTTTAAAGACTTTAAAGGTGCTCATGCACCTTGCTCCACGGACAACTGCAGGTTCTGTCATTTCATTTCTGTATGCAATTCCCTTTTATTCATAGGAGGTTAATTTTGCTTTGAGCTTGGGGATACCTGCCGAGCAGATGCAGTTATGATAGGTATTTTATTTTCACACAACCACTTGCAAATACATCTCTTTTCGAAATGCCCTTTCAGCCTAAGATTATATTGGAAGACGTCCTCATCTCCTTGCCTCTCAACTGCCACGATTAACCATTTGCGGTACTCCTTGCCGATATGAAGGCTGAACAGTTAACGAAGGCAGGGCTGGAAATGCCCACTTCAGCTAGGAGCGGCTCTTCCCCACCGCTCGTCGTGCCCCTCCAGCGTTAACCCGTAGCGACCTCCGCCCCGCCACGAAGCCCCCGCCGCTGCAGGAGGCGCAACACCACACCCCCACAAGCCAGCCAGCGGTGGGCGGCCTATACCTTCCCCCCTGCACCATTCACCATTCCTGGCCGCAGCCCGGTGGCGGGGGGCGCAGCCCGCCCCGCTCCCGGCGGGCGCCCCCGTGCGCAAGCGCCTGCGCCCCCTCCCCCCCCAGTACAGCGGCGCATGGGCCTGCACGGGGGGAGGCTAACTGACACACTGCTGCGCGCGGCATGACGGTTTACACGTTAACGAGCCCTAGCACAGAGGTGAAGGCGAGAAGCTGCACGCATGTGCACTGCCGCGCCACAGCTGCCCTCGGGGGGAGAGCGGGAGAGCCGGCCCGCTCAGCGCACGCGCGGCGCCAAGGCTCACGCTGGACGGGAAAGCTGCCGGAGAGAACGGAGGAGGAGGGGAGAGAGGGAGAGAGGGAGAGAGCGTGCGCAGGCGCAGAGCAAGGTCGCGGCGCCGTCGGTTGGCGCAGGCGTGGCAGGGTGGCGG
>VWZI01006212.1:830497-949064 GCA_013396835.1 Psilopogon haemacephalus | reverse complement strand
GCATCCCCCCCATCCCCTGCAGCCAGGGTTATTTCCCTTGAGCCTGGGGCCTGTAGGCATAGGGTGGATGGGTGCGGATGGCCTCGGGGAGGGGTGGGACGAGAGCGTGGTTTGGCTTTTTATCTGAAGCTCCCCCTACCCCATAAAGGGCAGGTTCCGTGTGGGGTGACTTGGAGGGGGAGGACGGACGGGGGTGTGGGCGAGTTTCTCCGTGCCCCTCTCCGACGGGAGAGGCCGCGTGTTTGCACCCCCAAAGATTGGGTTTGCCCCGGCAGTATTTGCCCTTCTCCCTTCTTGCCGTCTTGCTTCCACAGCCCCGAGGGCTTGCGGGGAGCAGGATGCTGTGGTTCCGGGGCAAGCCCCTTGGTTGCCAGGCACCGCACCCGTGTCCTGTCGCCCTGAGTGCCCGGGCAGGGGCGGATGGTGGTGCCGGCAACCCTGGTGGGCTGGCACTGTGTGGGTGCGGGTCCCGTCGTTCTCCCTCGCTCTCTCCCCCCCTCTTCTCCTCATTTGAATAATGTCTAATTCGGGGAGGTTTATATTATTGAAATGGCCGCCTCGCTTTCCCCGCCTCTCATGTTTAGTAATTCAGACCTTTAATAACAGCCACTCAGAGCCCAACGCCGTGTTTATATTTTACATTCGCCCCATGTGCTTTTGTGGTTCAACATGATTCTTCTTTCTCTCTCTCTATTGCTTTTTTTAAATTTTCTTGGCAACATACAGGGCCCCAAGATCAAACCCAGGCTGTGTGAGGAGCGGAGAGGGGAGAGCTAGGCCCTGGCTCCTCTGGCAGACGCATAGGCCTCACTCTCTGCTGCTTGATTTATTTACTAATAACCAAAATGACCCCCCCATCTCCACTCCACCCCTGCCAGCAAAAACAAAACCCTCCTGGGGCTTCAGCAGCATCAGATTTGCTCACAGATTCTCAAACACTCATATCTTTTAAATAAGGAGCTTATTTTTAATTTATAGCAACTCAAGACTGTAAAGCTGTTCCTTTCATATCAGCTTTTCAGAGGCTTGGGCATTTTTGGTCCCTTTGTCCTTGATTCCTTTCCTTAAAGGAGAGTTGCTTCTAATTTACGTTTTCTGGCATCAAGAGAGCTATACAAGGCACACTCAAAATCTGAACAGCTTTCCTCCTCCCTCTGAACACAAACAGAATTGAATGCATTGAAGATAATCTTATTCACCTTCTTTTTGCTTAATGTAGATGCAGTTTAACAGTGCAGTGTGTCAGATGCTTTTGTTGCTGTTTGTGTCTTTGACTATTCTGGGTTGGCTGGCTTTTTTCTTTCATTTGGATTTGACTTTCAAGACAGAAGATACTACTATGAAGGCAGTACAGGATCTAGAGAGGAAGATAAGGGTTTTTTTTGTGATTGTGTCATAAGAACACCAAGTGAAAATTGAAATTAATCCTCTTAAATTGTCTGGAATAATTAAGTTTTAAACTAGATATTAGTCTACTTAGAAATAAAACAAACAGATTACTTTGTTAGAAAGAGGCAGTAATTTTAAAAGGAAAATATTTATGCAGGGATGGGTTTCAGATAAAACTGTGAAGGTTTTCATTAGTGACCATTGTTTTCACCCTGTGGAGAAAAAGGACCTAACAGCAGGGTACTTCAAAGTAGCAGTGCCAGATTAGCATGTAAACATCTTTGAAACATGACTAGGAAGAGAGTTCACATACAAATCCAGACGGTGTATTTTGTAGTTTGGTTCTAAATTTAATTTTTCACAAAACACTACTATGCAGCTAATGAAAAGCATTTTGATAAAAAAAAAAAAAAAAAAGGCTCAGATTACTTAGCCTCTTCCTTCCACCTTGGTGAAGACAGGCCTTGAATACAAGAAGAAAAAAATGTGTAGAAGTGGTAATGAGACTATTCAGGTGACTGTTTCACAGACCAACAGCGCAGTGCTGGCCAGACAAAAAGCAGTAATATAATTTCATGCCTTAAATAGCATATGTTTTTGCACTCGCTTCACAAGATGTGGTCAAGCCGATGATGTCATTGGCCAGAGGACAAGGTGCAGTTAATTTGATTTATTGACCTGGGGTGAGGTGTAGCACTGGAACCTTCTCATAGGGAAACCATTTATCTGAGGACAATTTCCTTTATAGCAGCAATTTAACCACTGCTGAGACTGTAGATATTTTATCCAGCATGATAAAAATGTATGTTGCATCTTACAAACGAAATTTCTTTGCTGACGCTTTAGTAATTTTTATAGAATGGAATAATGGACAGTGGCTTTGTGCAGTCTTGTGGCCTAGCTGGGGATTTTATAACTCTGAATTCAGGTATTTGCCTGCCCAAATACAGATCTGTTTCTCTCAAACATATATTTTTGTCTTTGTTGTAGATTAAAATTTTACTGAAACATGATGTGGATAGAAATGTCTTCACTAGTGAAGTCCACAGGCAGCACGTTAACTGGAAGCCCCTTTTCCCAAACCCTGGATGTCATCCTCACTTGTTGGCAGGTGCTGAAACTAGTGGGTAATCTTTGGTTTTGAGTAAGGACTTTTCTGTTAATCACTGGTGGGTGGCAGAATTTAATCTGCCTCTTGGACTTTCTGTATCAGGGTGGAAGGCAGACTAAAAGAAACTTCTTTAACTTGCATTTGGACTGCCGGTCTGTGGTGAGAGTGGAGGCTTGTGCTCCTGTTGTGCGGCTTCCTAGTTCTTACCAGGGAATATGCTCTCTTTTGGCTGTCCTTTCATTTTGTTTTTTTTAGGGACATAAGGACGGATTGTTCTTCCCATGATATATTTCCACTGCCTGATTACCTCTGCTCAGTTATCAAGGTGTCTATGCCCTTTTTCTCTATTTTTTTTCCAGAACTGACCAGAATTTACTAGTCTAGCTGGTTGAAAAATAGGCTAAGTAATGTCACTGTGTAGCCATGCTGCCTCTTGTGGAGCAGAATTGGAAAGGGTTGTGTCACTACGATGATTTCAGAACTGAAAGAGCTAGAACTTGGAGCTACAACTTATTTCCTTGCTTCTAGGAAGAAAGGGGCATGAATCTGAATGTTCCACCCTGTCATTGTAAGGGGAAAAAAGTCTGAGGTTTGTCAGTCAGAATTTCTCAGAGGTTAGCCTACAGTAGTAATTAGAAGAATTCCTGATGCTGAATATAGGTAGCTTCTGAATGCTTGTCTTGACAGGTAATGATTGAATTGCCTGTACAGAATCAGTAAGGTAGCCTTTGACAAAGTCTCTGCATTAAACCAAGGAAACACTGGTGTGTTCTGTGTTAGGAGTCTCTTAAGTGGTGTGTAAAGTGTTGTTACTACTTCTGCTCAATTGTAATAACCTATTGACGAGTAAAATAAGATTTTGAACACTATTGTCACTTAATCTTTCTCAAATTTCAAGTGCTAAATTCCGTATGTAGAATGGCACCTTTTTGCTGTTTTATTTTTGTTCAGACTTGCCCAGATGCAAAGAATTTTGGGGTAAATATTTTGTCCATGCTGTCCAGAATGTTTTTAATTGATCTGTCCTCCAGCTTCTCTCTGTTAAATAGTTAGTGTTCATGTCCTTCAAAGACGTGTTTGTTTTCTGTCTTGCCTCTCTGCTCCCTGGCAAAGTTTTGGTAGCTTTTTTTTTAGCATACAGTAAGCTTTTATTTGCTTTCCTCAAATTTTGGCTTTTGTGGAGTTTGACTTAAAAACAGGTTGCAGCATTTTTAATATGTGAATTTAGTTAGTTAATTTTATTACCTTTTTTTCCCCCCAATGTTATTTTCTATTCTTCTCAAACTGTTGTTGCCGGTAGGATAATGATCATGATACTGATACAGTTGACAATTAGCCAGCCTATGCTGCTTGCACTTACTTCTTTATTATATTTATCTTAAGAGAATCAATCACAGTCCTGGCAAATGACTGTCTTTCATGGCATACCTATTTTCAGTCTCAGTGACAAAGCTAGTGTCAAAAGAAGATGTTGAGTGAAATCAAGCATATCACATTTGGAACACTCAAGTCATACTTAGTTTGGGTGCTTAAGCTAGTATGTGAATGAAAGACCACCTCATGTTGCTGGATAGACTTACTGTACTGACCATTTGCTTCTTTGTTAACAAATTTTCCCACTCCTTTTCCTAATGTGCTACATTGCTGTACAGGGCAAGTTACGTGTGGGATTTCTTGGCCTCAGTGTGGGAGATAAATTTAAGGAACAATACTGGTCTTGGTTAGTGTGTACTAAGTAATTGCTTGAATTTCTGTTGAAGCTATTGGACAGTTGCTAATATGATGAAAAAAAACATACACGTAGATGTATTTTCCTTTCATTAGTTCTTTGCATTGAATTGAGTTCTGTAAACAGACCTCATGTTGCTTCATGCAGTTTTGTTTTGTTTTGTTTTTTTTAGAAAAGGTAGCAACTTAGGATCTCAATATTATTCCATTCCCTGGTTTTGTATTTCACAACTAACGTTTGTTAAACTAACTGTATTATAAATTATGAGCTCTATAACGCATTAGCCTTTGCAAAAGTTTTCTATAGACTGCTGCTAGCTAATTGGGTTAATGTTAAGAAACAACACAGCTGAGTAATGATTTGATATAGAGAATTAGTATACTGAGTTCCAATCCTGAGTTTTACTTGCTTTCCTGTTGTGTAATGGGAAATTATAGAGCACATTTTCACAGTGGAGTTACTGGAGGAATAGTTAGCTAATGTTTTGTAGCATTTATGAAGGTAAGAGTGATGTGATTATTCTGCTTTTACATGTACTCATCCAAGCTTGGGCCCAAGTTAAACTTTACTTAGGATGTTTCATTGCTGGTACTGTTCATGTACTCTCATCAGTGATGAAGGCCTCCTGTTGTAAAGACACAGATTACTGTCAGTTCTAAGTACAATGTGATGTAGATCTGCTGTAGGGTATGCAGTTCAATGACAGTTTAAATCAGCCTGAGCTTGTTCTCATCTCCCTGTGTGTTCCTGCCCCCTTCTCTACACTGGTGCAGATGCTTGCTTGGTTCCTGTGCTGAGCTAGTTCAGGGAATTAAATTGGCAGAAAACAAGTTTTGCCAAAAATAATGAATAGTTTTTTTGTTGGTTTAGCTCTCTGAACTGACTTACAATGAGATTAGACAAATAGCAGGACCAATCAAGGAAGGGAACAAGAAGCACACATGTTGACCCAAGTCTTCTCATAATTTCGTTCTTTCTGATGGCTTTCCTGTTGGCATACACAGGGTATCAGTCATACTGTCAGCCATGTGATCCTATCACTTGGCACCAGTCCTAGCACTTACTAGTTCCCAGGATGCTCTATCTTAACTTGATAACCTGTTGGAAAACTAGTCCTAGGTAATTTTAGATCTTCAGTCTGTGAGTTGACATTGGCTCAGCAAAGGCCTTGAAGTACAAGAGACAGAGCAGAACCATGAGTGGAAGTGGAAAAAGGGGAAAGAAGGAAAACAAATGAAGCTTCCTCTTTTCTGAAGTCACAGCTGTGTTTGTATAACTTTGCTTTTAGGTTGGCATAAACCTCTATGAAGGTACAGTTGATTGAGTTGGTGAACTCAAGTTAATCTAAAATGGTGCAGGCTGAAGGGAAGTGATGGGAGTGTATAGCCATGGGCACTATGTTGAATGTCCTGTTCTAGCAGCAGGCTGTACACAGATCATTGAAGCCAGTGATGAAATTGCACCCAAGTAAAAGAGTAGCTTAGAAACCAATAGATGATGAAAATTTAGCATGGTTTGTGCAGTCATAGATGTGATTGCATTAATGGTAGCCACAACAGAAACTCTTTAAATAAAATTGTGGATGAGACCTTTAAGTGGTCCCCATTATTTTAGTGTTGCTTACAGTGAGACATCTCTGAAAAAGACTGAGTCTTAAAAGAACATACTGACAAAAATGTTTGGAAAATCACTTCTGTTAAATTTTGGACTGCTGTCCCTGTAAAGCAGCCTTTAAAAAAACAAACAAACAACGCCCCCCAAACCTATAAGATAACTGCTTTGATCATTTAGCACAATCACACGGAGACAGATTTATCTTTTCTATAAATCATGATATTGTGACAAGGAAGCTTTTGCTTATAACTTCTGGGAAGAAAAAAAAAAACCTACAGAAATAAGATTTGGCTGTTTGGAAGTGAAGTAGCATATACGACATTTGACACTATGACAAGGCATGAAATTTTGGAATAGGAAGGTAAGAACTTATAGTTTACTAAAATAAATACAGTTGATGGCTTAAAATGAAGTGTAGATTAAACTTGTTGAATCAGGCTGGAGATGTGGCTTCTTTTTTATCCTCCTTTTCTGTAAAGGCTGGTAGCAACTCACCATCATTTTTGCAGTGAGCTTCTTCGCTATTTGGTCTCTTTGTCCCTTTGATTCAGTTTTATTTGAAAAATACCATATGACTTAGTAATTTGTGCCTCACCATGCCAGTGTGAAGTTGTGGCTTTACACTGCTTGGATGTAGCTGAGAGCGGGGAGGTATATGGTGAACATAGGTAGGAATGACTCAGCTGTGTGAATCAGTCACATCTACATTATCAGTTGATACTGTCTACTGAATGAGAAAGGAGATTCAAGTTTCTTCCAGGAATTCCATTGCAAAGATGCTTTTCTAATTATTAATGATTTTTGTTTCTTATCTGCTGACTTTTAGTAGGTTATAACTTCTTAATTTTCAAGTGCAGAATTAAATAGCTATTTGAATTTGATCATTTCTGAGGCTGCAGAAATATGGATATGCCAGGAAATGTTACCTCCCCTTGCTACCAACTCCTCTAGGAGTATTTGTCACCAGTCCGCAAGTCCAATGCATGTACACACACCTGCATGCATACTTGTTTGGGGAAAAGTACCAGAAAGATGGAGTTGGGAACATTTTTTGTCCATCTCTGCTTGTAGTGGTGGAAGACATTACTACTTCTGTCTTGGTGCATGTCCTCGTGGGCCTACCTATTTGGGTACTATGTAATCCATTTCAACTAAGATTAGTTGAGTTAGTAGAGACTGTGATCTAAGCTGTGCTAAAGTAGCCCAGATAATTCTGATTTAAATCTATGAGTGAGGGATTGTCTGAATTGTTTTGTCATCATACCTGAGGCTACAGTTCGTGTTACACTTAATCTACTTTAAGGATGGGCTGCTGCCAACAAGAAGTGGGAGCATAAGCGAGTATTGGGCTGTCACTTTCTGGACTATTGTCTGTTTTGACAGAGTCTGAAATTGTGTCCTAGCTTCTGGCACAAATGGATTGGGACTGTGGGGAGAAACTGGAGATAGGAGGCCAAAGGGAGCATTTGTTTCTGAATGAGAGTATCTGTTTTCAGTTTTAGAAATACGTGGTCCTTTTCATGTTTGTTTGGTATGGGGGATTTTTTGTTTGTTTGTGGGTTTTTGTTTTACCTTCCCAGTGATTCATTTATGTTGAGCCTAAGTTACACAACATAAATTATTACAAGTATTTCCAATAACTCAAGTGAAGCTTGTGATTTAAGGGAAATTACTTGTAAACTGACTTTATTATAAGATTATCTTTACTTACTGTTCCATTTCAGTCAGAATATAGTTATTTTAGTCAGCTTATGCAAGCTAGCCAACCTTTGGAACTTGAGAGTAGAACAGCAGAGAACTTAAACTTCTGCGTATTTATTTAGTTTGACATCTAGCTTCTGACTTCAAATCAGTCACACTGTCTCATGCAGGAAGTTATTTGAGTCACATAACTTCTAGCCTTTATCCAACTAATATTTTACTGCCAGCATAATATCGCTTTGGTTAGCATGGATATGCCAAAGTAAGGAAGAGACCACCAGCTGCCAGGCTGTGCTGTCACCTATCAAATTTTGACAACCAGTGCCCTAGAAAAAAACAATGTTGAAGTAGCAGCTGCTGTAGGGCAGACCTTTTGTCAAAGCTCTCAAATGAGGACACGTGGAAAAGTATAAACTAGAAACCTGACCATTTTCTGAAGCTGGTTTGACTTGGTTTTGAAAAAAAACGGATCTTTTGAAGTTGCAGATTTTTTTCCATGTATCTTAGAGAGTCAGCAGCAAAGGTTAGTTTTAATTATTTTTTTTCCATTATGTTAACTTGTACAAATAAGAGCTAAACAGTCTGTTGTGTGTTCTTCACCTCTGGCTCAGGCAAGTGCTGAGCTGAAAATTCTTGGCATTTAGGAATGTAATCAAAGGAACTGTCCCTGTGCATGATCTCTTTTTACACTCTAATTGTCTGGTGTTGGAGGAGGGTCAGGTAGATCTTTGGTCAGAGTCAGTATGGTGATTTGAGTGTTATCTTTTGAACAAAGAAAGCACCTTCCCACTTACAGTCCATGTTAAGTTTTGCATGTACCTCTTTTCTTAGGCTGAAGTGCTCAAGAGCGCTGTAAAGATCCAGGAAAGATGATGTTCATTATCAGCTCTGGCAAATAATTAGGGGATTGCTTTAAGGGTTTTTTTACTAATTTCTGAATCTTTACCAAGGAACTAGAGTACTGGAAGCTCCTTTTACTCTTAAGACTTGTGAAGATAAGGGGAAGAAGGGTGCTGAAAATTCAGCCTCTGTTACACTTCATGGGAAAGATCCACAACTGCGCAGATTCTCGACTGCTCAAGACTCACTGAGGATCTTGAGTGTGTTTTGAGAATTACCCTACAAACAGAACTGCATAAACCTGTGTAACTTTGGAGAATTTTGTTTCAAGACTACACATTTTATGAATACAATGGAAGGCAAAGGCATTGTAAAAAATACCTCCTCTCAGTTATGCTTTGTCTTATGGTAATGTGATTTAATTTGGTTTGGAACCTAGTTGCAACATGGTTGCACCTTTTGTGGTTCAGTTGGGTGGTACTTATTCCAAGTATACTAAGGACTAACTAAAGCCTAGTGGCCTATAACTTTGTGAGACTGTGCTTCAGCCATGCCTGGTAAACTACTTCATTAATATCCTTCTCAATATATTTAAAATTTAAATTGGTCCAGGC
Organism: Psilopogon haemacephalus; assembly: GCA_013396835.1. Taxonomy (NCBI): domain Eukaryota; kingdom Metazoa; phylum Chordata; class Aves; order Piciformes; family Megalaimidae; genus Psilopogon; species Psilopogon haemacephalus. The sequence continues at coordinate 940,066 of VWZI01006212.1, read as the reverse complement.
ACATATTATAACACATTTTAATAACATCTCTAGTAAGCATCTATTTATATCCTTTAAAATTAGCTGTTAGTTTATAGCACTGTATATAAGTGGTTATACACTTAAGCTTTCTGTAATGGTGGAAAGCATTTGCTATATGAAAGTTTAAATAAAAGTGTAAAGAGTTAGAATAGTTGTTTGGTATCTTAAATCCTCATGCCTCTTTTAGCTCAATTTAGCTGGGGAGAGAGATGATGGACAGGTAATGTTTCCTTGTGACATCTCTAGTCATGCTTGCAAGTGTTGTAGGTACCTCTAAAGAGCCTAGCAGAAAAAAATTCAATTGTTTCTTCTGTTACAATACTAATAAATTAATAATACAGGAGCAAATATGTTCAAAGATGGGCCAGCACGGAAAACTTCTCATTTCCCTGTCTAGTATCAACATAAGCAGAAGTTAAATTTAACAGATTTAACCTAATTCAACAAGTTAATTTCAGAGTTATATAAAAAGTGCTCTAAAGACTTGAGACAATGCATAATTTTCTGTATGAACTCAGAGAAAACACATTAGTTGCTTAAGGGATCAGTTAATCTGAATATTTCAAAAAGCAAAATAAACTGCAGACACAATGGTATTTTTTTCATTACTTATTAAGTAGTGGTTTTATATTATGTGATTAGAGATTGAAATGCTGTGTTTACTAATGGGGGAAGGAATGTCATTGCCATTTGTTAGGTATTTACATCACAAATAGATCTGTGAATTGTATTATAGACAACTGAAGAAATTTGTATTCAGAATTGCAGAGAAGTTGAGAACTCTGCATTCCTGATGTAACTTGCTTGCAGTTTTATCAACTTACTGTTTAATTTTTCTGAGTTATGGGAGTTGTATTAACTAACTGTATTTGGTGTATTAGGGTATACACGTATACACAAGATATCACCAAAGCAAACATTTATTCCTAAGATCTGTAAAATTGTGGAAGATTATTTCTTTACTTCTCAGTGGCAGAGAGTAGATTGACACACCCAATGATTCCTTTAGAATGTTTGGTGTATAGTCCTTTCCCAACTACACACTCAGAAGGTTAGTTAAACTCGGTGTATTTGTGGCACCATAGTTCAAGTAGTGATCATCAATTCTTGATTGCGTGAAGTAGTATTAGGCAATAATTGAAGACAGAACTGTGGGATGTTGCTGTCTACTAATTATCCCTAGCCGAAACTCCTCATTTATTGTTTGTACTCTTTAGTCTCTGATACTCTTTTACATAGACAATGGAGAGTGGGAACTGGAGAAGCAGATTACACCAGTACTTCTGTTCCTGGGTTTTGGTGTAATTGGTGTATTTGTGTTAACAGAGAGACAAAGGCACGAACCAATGTAGAAATGTGGTGGAGTTGTTTGATTGGTAACTGGGACAGTTCTGTTTTCTTAGAAGCTGGAAAAACCGAAATTTTGAAACTGTTTAGACATATTGACTAATTACATATGGTTGTGTGGAAGTGTTTTCTGCTCCAGCGATAATTTATAACTTGCTCTTTAGGAGCCGTCGAGTTAGCAAGTAAATCTACTTTATACTTAAGTTAATATGACAAAGTTAGGTTTTTAGTGTGTTTTCCTTTGTATGTTTTGTAATACGGAATGGTTTATTTCAACAAAAACTTGAGATTGCAGCATTAAATGTGACATTTGTGCATTTAATACTTAGTCACAAAACTAATTGTGATCTGATAAATTGTCAACTGCTTTTTTTAAATTATTATTATTGGTGGGGATCTAATTTCCAAAGCTTTTATATTTGTGAATAGTGAGGATCTGGGAACTGCAGATATTCATCATGTAAAAGGCTGTTAAGAGAAAAAGCAATGATGGCCTACTCTTGGGCTTTTCTTGGAGCCCTGCAGATTCGAGGCATTGCTTTTAGCGAGTGCATGAAAAAAACACCCAACTGGTGTTTGAAGACCCTGCTGGGACAGTCCTTGAAAGGAGCTGTGGGCTCTAAATGTGAAATATGTTCTTTATCAATTAGTTCTGCTGTTGTGTGACAGCTCCAGTTTGACTATCTATCTCACTTGTTGAAATAAAAACTGGAAATCATGGGGGTTTTGTTTTGTGTGTGTGGTGGGTTGTTTTTTGCTTGGTTTTTGTTTTGGGCTTATTTTTTTTAGTTTTTGCCCTCTGTTTCATTTCTGAAAAGAGGTTTGTTGTATATGACTGCAGTCATATGCATAGGAGAGGAAAGCACAAAGAGAAGAATTACTCTACTGGAAAAACTGGAACACTGTGGAAGAAAAAAAATATTTTTCAATTAGTATACATGTTTATCACGTGTATACTTTTATCAGACCTTTTGATGTCTGCCTAAGTGTTTAAAAATTCTCACATCAGGTGAACAAAATAAGAGGTATTGAAAAGGCGATTTACTTACAGTAATATCTTATTTCCTGTGTTGCTGACTAGATTTGTGTTTGAATAAGAACATTTCTTTTGTGGCAGCACAGGTGCTCCTTGATTCTGCAGTGAAGGCAGTATTCTGTGCTTGATACTAGCTAGTTGCCATGGCAACAATTATGATGTCATGAATTCACTATGGTGACTTCACTGCAGTGTATTTTATCTTTATTCTCAATTTTTTTCAGATGTTACTAGCAAACCAAGAAGCATCTATGTGTGGTACTATGACTTGTTTATTATGTGATAATTATGAATAATGCAGTCCAGATCTCTCTCTCAAAGTAAACCTAATTGCTGCTTACCTTGAAATGCACCCTCACAGCCTGGCTAACTGAGACCTTGCATTTTCATTTGTCTGAACCTGTTTCAGTTATACTAGCATGAAGTTTATTGATAAGAATCAAGAAGAAAATAGATATTTCTTTCATTCAGATTCAATTCTTTGCAGTTGAGAGAAATGTGTGTACCTTTAAAGCTGAAAATGTGAGAAGAGCAGTGTCCTGTTATGTCTCTTCTTCCAGAATAATTCGTTCATTTCTGGCTTGCCTTTCTCAGTCCTTTTCTTTTCTGAAGCAGGTGAAATGTTTTTTTTCAGTCTCTTTTCAAGGGTTTGTTGACCTGCAAATTGTACCAGGAAGCTTCCTGCCCATCAGCCTTTGGAAATGGTCATGTATTTTCTGCTCCCTGAGAACTTACCTGTTTCACTGACTTGTGCACCCATTTTGCAGGTAGCAGTGCCGGCTCTTCAGTGCATGCTCTTACCCTGTCCTTCGTTGTTTTCTGATAGTCAGAGACGTATTTAGTATTCTTCATCTATTTTTCAAGTTATGTGACTTCCAAATTTAGCCCAAGTAAAAACGCCAATAAAACCACTAAGTTTAACTGCATTTCTTTTGTTGACATAACTGTGTGTCTGTTCAGAGCTGACTTATTCGTTTAACTCAAAGGTTGCCTGAGACTTTTGGGCCATCTGACTTTAAGCTGTCGGCGAATAGCTCAAAGTATGTTATAGTGGTATGCCGTGTATTTGTTTTGTGGTTTTGGTTTTTCTTCACCTTTGGCTTAGTTTGACAGAGGTAGTTTTTATGTGTTACAGTAGGGCCTAAGTATGTCGTTCTAAGTGTGCTGAAAGCCTTTCTAATAACAGGACAAAATGTAGGATGTGCTGATTTCTTACTATGGTTTACTGCTGCAGTCATCATTTGCATTAAGTTAGAATTTTTCTTCTTATCAAGGGAGATTTGAAAATTGCACACTAGGAAGTTAAAGGATGTCATGGACAATGTGTAAGGAAGATGAAAAGCATAACAAGATAATAAAAGTTGCAGTTGTCTTTACACAGGGTATTTTTTTTTTTCCTGCAGAGCCTGTCATGTATGATATGCGTGTTGTGGAAGCTGAATGTGGCAGCTAGACTTAAGAATGTGATAGATGTTTTCGATAATGAGCTACTAACAGCAAACTGCAAAATACTGTTGCAGGTGTAGTTCTCATTGCCTAAGTGCAGAGGTCTTTTGCTTGTGCTAGTTTGTTGGTAACAGCTGTGCTTGGAATTAATAACTTTTCCTCAATTGCCATAACTGTGCTATTGGTGTGGGTAGCTTGTGCTAAATTCTTTAAGTAGTTTTTCAAAACAGTAAACATTCTTGCTATATAAACTACATATTACATATAAATATAAACTATTTATAAGTACTGTAATTTTACCGTATTTTACCATGTGCATGTGCACATGGGGGGTTTTATTTAAGAGTGCTGGTGTGTTTTTATTCTTAAGGCTTAAGATCTTTAGATTAGGTTTATATGATCCTCAATATAGCCTTTTGCAGTTTTTTTTCCTATTAATTTCTAAACACTTAAGATTTTTAAAAATCTTGTGAGTTTCCAAGATGTGTTGTACAGATTGCTAAAGAGCCTCATCAAGACTCGCTTTTCCACAAAAGATTTTGGACCAGGTGATCTTTCCAGGTCTTTTGCAGCTTGGGCTAGTCTAGGATACTAGAATTAAGCTGTTGGAAGGAGTAACAGCTTTCTTAATGTCAAACAGACATAACTGCACGTGAAAAACAGCTAACTCAAAATGAACTTTTTAGTCATATGAAGATCAGATCATTCCGTTTTGCGCAGCATTTATATGAATGAGTGTTGCATTCAGAAATAGTATTATGGCAGTTAATGCCGGACTGAATATTTATGGAACATAAAGCTTTGACCTGCAGGTGTCTTGGCAATGCAAATTCTTCTGAAGAAGTAAAAGGAGAGTGTAGAAGGGTTTTTTTGAATGCTTAGAACAAGGGAATCACCTATGCATAGGTTCAGTGAGTGAAAATAAAAAGGCAAAGAAGATTTACTATGCGAGTCCCTTACTCTCTTGTCAATGGATGGACATACAATCTATCAGCAGTACACAGATCAGAACAGAACCTGCTGGAGTTTCTTCAAAGTTGAAGAGAACAGGGGAGAGGCAACCACAAAAACCCACTGCCTCCTTCAGCAACTGTCTTTTTAGGATTGTTAAATGAAGCACCTTAAACTGTCAGTACTTCTTTTATTTCACTCAAAGTTCCTCTATGAGAGCCAGTTATATTCTTGCTGACTGTGGCTCAAATAACCTAATTGGAATTGTCTCAGCTAATGCTGTTGTGTCTACTTTAAAATTTGGCATGAAACTAAGTACGTTAGTGGCTAGTTCACATTATAGGTTTCTACATGCTTAGATTCTAATATCTATGTATAAACAGTCTCAGAACTTATTCTCTCATGCAACCACTAGTATCAGTAATGACAGTATTGGTGAAAGTACAGCAAAGTACAGGGGCTAAGACTAATAGTAGTGTTCTGGTACTCTTTTGGCTGCAGCTTTGAAGATATTTTTTCCAAGTCAGCAGTTTTAACAGGATTTCACTGAAAAAGAATTAAAGTACTTGGACGGGTCACTTTGCAGTGCCTACCAGAAAGAGATTTTGCTCAGAAGATGAGCATATGAGATAAGAGTTAACAGTAGAGCCTTAAAGGGCTGCTTGCTACTGTAGTTCTATATAGTAGCAAGGAGCTAGGAGTCTGGAAATGCCAGGAAGGTGTTTCAGGGATGGTACTTGGTGAAAAGCTGAGTGTCTAAACGTGGTCCTGTTTACAGGGCTCTTCTGACCAATAGGTCATATTAGTCATATCCCAACATTTCAGTCATCTGTCGTCATTCTGAAAATCAGGTGACCTAGCTTACCAATCATTTGCTGCTTCCAGCCTACTGCAGAAGGCTGTGAACAATATCAGAGGTAGAGAACCTTTGTATATACATTTCTCTAACAAAAATGCTGGCTTTTAGAGGGCAGGGCTTTATTTGCTTCATAAGCTACGTGTCTTGCAAAGATCTATATAGAAAATTGTATATATCCTTTCAAAGAAGCAAGTATTTGAAATTCAATGTTTTGAAAATAATTAGGAGTATTTTCATCAGTACAGGGGTGCTGGGCTTAACAAGCACATACTGAAGTTGTTGTAGATGAGCTTTGGAGAAAAGAAGCTTTTGCATTAAGTGAAAGCCACATGAAAACCTTTATGACAACTTTGTAAATGGAGATGGTGATTTCCCCCCCACCCCCCAGGTCCATGGTTGGGGGTGATGTGGGATGCTGGAATGACATGGTTATCTTGGCCTCAGCAGGCTGCCTAGCTCCCTTTTTCTGCAGCTCTGATGCAGATTACCCAGCAGTCCTTGTGCTTTGCTATGATCAAACGATACAGCCCTCTCAGAAAAATGTGCTACTCAAAGCTCTGTGTGGCTCCTGTAGCCAACTTGATCTATACAATGGGAAATAGGAAAGCCTCCTTTATCTGATTAACCAGCCGACTTTGGCATGAAATCTCCTTTTTAATATCAACTTGCTGGAAGTGCTATGACAATAAAAATGCCTTTTTTCCCCTGTCTTGTTGGGAAAGCAAAAAAAATTGACACTTCCTCATTTTATGTATTACTGCCAGAGTGTTCTGTGATATGCTTTGAGTTTGATCATCAGAGACGATACCCTGGTTGCACTTAAATCCGTAACTTTTCCACTCACTATTAACTGCCAGTGCTTCTTGAGGGTGTTTTCATGGTGATTTCAACTATTGTTTCTTCTGTTTGCTATATTGGTGTTAAATGAATTGATAATAAAATGAATTAGTAAAGTGAATCGTATTTCAGTAGTGACCATTAAATTACAGGCATCAAGTAATCAGTTTGGGAAATTACTGTATCTGCTTTAGTAGTGAAACATTATCTTCCACACAGAAATCATAGAATCAGTCAGTGTTGGAAGGGACCACAAGGATCATCTAGTTCCAACCCCCCTGCCATCGACAGGGACAGCCTACTTAGATCAGGCTGCCCACAGCCTCATCCAGCCTGGCCTTAAACACCTCCAGGGATGTGGCCCCAACCACCTCCCTGGACAACTCATTCTAGGGTCTCACCACTGTCATGGTGAAGAACTTCTACATCATGTCCAGTCTGAATGTCCTCACCTCCAGTTTTGCTCCATTCCCCCTAGTCCTGTCACTACCTGATAGCCTCAAAAGTCCCTCCCCAGCTTTTTTGAAGGCCCCCTTCAGATCACCAGGCAGGCCACAATAAGGTCACCTGGGAGCCTCCTCTTCTGCAGACTGAACAGCCCCAACTCTTTCAGTCTTTCCTTGAAGGAGAGGTGCTCCAGCCTTCTGATAATCCTCGCGGCCCTTCTCTGGACACGCTCCAGCATGTCCACATCCCTCTTGTCCCGGGGGCTCCGAAACTGGACACAGTACTCCAGGTGGGGTCTCACCAGAGTGAAGTAGAGGGGGAGAATCACCTCCCTTGATCTGCTGGCCACACTTCTGATGCAGCCCAGGATCTGGTTGGCTTTCTGGGCTGCAAGTGCACACTGCTGGCTCATGTTGAGCTTCTTGTCCACCAGCACCCCCAAGTCCCTCTCTGTACGGCTGCTCTCCAGCCAGTCACTGCNCCTCTCTGTCCGGCTGCCCTCCAGCCAGTCACTGCCCAGCCTGTGTTTGTGCTTGGGATTGCCTCAACCCAGATGCAGGACCTTTCGCTTGGTCTTGTTGAACCTCATGAGGTTGGCCTGTGCCCACCTCTCCAGCCTGTCCAGGTCCCTCTGGATGGCATCCCTGCCCTCCAGGGTATCTGCTGTACCACACAGCTTGGTGTTGTCAGCAAACTTGCTGAGGGTGCACTCAGTGCTTCTGTCCATGTTGCCAACAAAGATGTTGAACAAGACTGGTCCGAGGACTGATCCCTGAGGGACTCTGCTTGTCACTGGCTTTCACTGGGACATGGAGCCATTGACAAACACTCTTTGGGTGGGGCCATCAAGCCAGTTCTTTATCCACCGGTCCACGCATCAAACCCATGTTTCACCAGCTTGGAGACCAGGATGTGGTGTGGGACAGTGTCAGTCTTTGCTCAGGTCCAGTCAAAGGCTTTGCTCAGGTCCATGTTTCCTCATGTTTCCTTTGAAAAATGAAGGTTCTTTTTTAACAGTTCCTTGATTAAGAACTTGCCCCAAACAAGAAAAAATTTGAAGTTTTCTGTATAGATGAAATAAACATAAGTACGTTTACTTTGTCTTTCCTTTTTGTTTTCCCCCCAGAGAGTTTCATCAATGTATCCTTAATTTAAACCTTCCTAGACTGACCTACTGAGACTCCTACTTTAAAGTGTTAGGTGACGACTCAAGTCGTGAAGTTTGACTTTAATCCCATGTACTAGGCATTAAGCAGTGCTCTTCCTTTTGTATCCAGATTAATATGAATAGTAAGCATTAATGAACTTTAAAATATTAGTCTATATTATTGTAGTGAAAACCACTGGTTATAGCTTTTCATAAGAAGGCCTCTTTTTATAAGTGATCCAAGTAGTTTAAAACACTGCATTCACAGCAAAGTGTGGTATGCCTCTGTAGTAAACTGAGAGAAGGAAAGGTTACTTCCAGTAAGAAAGCAGGTTTATGTTTAAACATGTTGATTTCATGTTTTGCTGTCTTCAGATAATTTTGGTTTGGGGTGACTTTGAAAAGGAGACGCTTTCATGCCCTTTCCTTTTTTGATGTTTTGCTTCAGATTCAGTCCTTGTTTACCAAATGCAGACATGTTTCAGTTCTGTGGTGGAGGAAGGATTTGGGGGGAAGGGAGAGGAAGCACGAATGCAGGGCAATAAGCCATCAGAAAGTGGCTAAAGATATATCTGTAAAAGAACAACTCTGTAGCAAAAGAATACTCCGCATATTCTTTATTCTTTGTAAATAACACACCATATGGATGAACTTCACGTCTGTCTGTGGTGTAGTAGATACAGAGAGACACTTGCCTGGTTGTAATTGCTAAGTATTGAAGTACATACTTCTTGATAGAAAAGCCACTCTTTCATCATTCAGTTATCTATTAATACATGTAATTACAGAGCAGTTGGATTAAGAGCAATGTTCATGTAATGCATCCTTATGATATTAGGCAAAGATAGGCATTTCATCTAGTTCACCAAATTAGTGATGTCTGCATTAGCTTTTGCTTCTCAGCTAGCACCAGTTGAGTAGGAAAAAAATGACAATTAATATTTTTCATGTGTAGACAGCAACAATTAATTATAGGGTGGGGATAATAAATGTAGAAGAAAATTTTTATTGAAGTGTTTAAAAAAGAGTTGCCCACTGCCCCTAGAGGTAAATAGTGCTTTGTAATCCTCTCAGAACCCAGAAAGTTCCGTATATGATTTCTAGGGATGATTTCAGTTCAGAGAGCAGGTAGAGCACTGTGTGAGTGTGATGTCTTTTCAAGGTAAAGAAATTTCCTTTACCATCACGTTTTACTAAATGCACATACATTCTAATAGTTTTGTTCTTTGATCCAGAATGATGCTAAAATGTAGACAATATACAGCTCAACTGGTTGGTCTCATTTGATAGGTTTGTATTTTAATTTGGGCAGTGTCTGCAACAGGAAGAAGGCATATAAACTTTGTAGAAAGAGCATGGATGTCTGATACCAGAACCTTTGCTTGAGAACCTGTATTAGATTTACTTTCTTTCTGTATTTGAAAAAGCTATCTTGAACAGCTGGCTGTTCAAATACTAGTATGATGTGCCACTGCAGATGCATTTTTCTTTCATATTGCTTTCATTCAATAAGATGCGCATTTTTTTCTGTATAAATGAACTCATATTCAGTAGTGCAATTGATGAATTCTCCTCTTTTCTTCCTGCTGTAACACTGGCAAGCAGTTCAGTTCATCCCGGTGTCAGTGCTTTTAGTTTTGTGATCAGAATTTTCTGATGAGGGGAGAAAAATTGTAAGAATTGGTTTGAAATCACTTTTCAAGTTTCAAAAAGAAAAAATAAAGCAAAGCCATATTAAAATTAACAGCTGGAGTATTTTATTCTTTATGTCTTTCCAGAAGAGAGATAATAGAGGTTTTTTTTTTTTCCTCTTGAGTGAAACCTTACACAGTTTTCCTCCTATTTTTCTGTCACGTTTGCCCCTGTTCTTTATTATAGAAATGCAGTTATTCTCTTGATGGCTTTTGGAGGTTTGTTCTCTTGTGATGCAAACTGTTTGGTTGGCACAATCTAATTCTGTTCATTTTTTTGTTCTTTTCCTTGCCCCCCTTATGCCTCTCCTTATGTTTAGTTAATTAATTTTAATGATCTTTTTTAGAGAGATTCTTCCCCCTCCCGCTTTGTTTTCCCATGAAACCCAAGTAGATTGAAGGCAAAAATAAAACCATGCCAAGCGGTTGCAGGGTGTATGGGACAGAATAGTGCCTGCACAAGGGTACTCCAGGCCACTCTGTGAATAAAATGATGGAGATATTGCTAGACATCAATTATTATTTTAACAATTGGAGGGTTTGGAGTAGGATTGGTCACATTTGAACAATCTTTTTAATATTCTCTTGTGGGATTTTTTCAATGAAAATATTTCTACCAGGAGTGTCAGTAAATTTTTCTTCCCCCTTTTTCTCCTTCCCCAAACTCACAATACAAAAATGAGGAATTCTTTAATCATCCAGGCTTGTAGGATCATAGATGAAGAACTTTGTATGTGAAGTGAGGGGATCCTGACCTTGCTCACTGGTCATAAAAGTCATTGACTCTTTCCCCTATGATCTTGAACAGAATGGGACTGGATAAATTCCTTGCTTGAAATATATTTCTTTTAAAAAGTAACAGAAAAGTTTATTTCCATCTATAGGATACTTGTATCCAATTTGTAGTAACTTGATTTTGTGGGATTTAATGTTGCTGCTGTTGCTGCTAGGAAACTGATTATTTAGGTAGTGAGTCACTGAGAGGTCTAGCAATGCTATTGTAATTCATTCATAGTTTAAAATTTATGCATGTAGCTTTTGGGGAACAGCATGCCTGTTCATTAGGATTCTGGGAAAACTTTGAAGATCTATATGAATGAAAAAATAAAGGCCATGGTGATAAATAGTAGTTAAAGATTCCTTTGTAGTATTGTGCAATAGTACTGACCATACAAAGAGCATGGATGTTCTCTTTTCCAAATCTGAAGTTTGGCATACTTCAGACAGAAAAATCAGGCTTCAAAAAGGGGCGTTATAAACCGTAAGTCTTACTTTTGACTTTCTGCTTTCCAAGTCAGGCTTTCAGGTCTTTGAGCTTTGATCTTGGAGCCAGCAACAGGGACGCACTCGCCTATTGCAGGAGCATTGTTATTCTTGGCATCTAGCTGTTATCACCAAATTTTAATTTTATTGTTGCTTAGGGATTCTTTTGTCTCAGATGAAATTCCATGAGGGGGCTTGTTTTATAAGTATTAGTAGATTTTTTTTCCCTTCAAGAAAATTCTGCCCTGAGGTATTGCTGTTTCTTCTCTACATTAAGGTTGCATGGATTTACTGTGTGTGTATTCAGCTAAAGGTATTCCATATACATAATGCACTTGCTAGTTAAGGTTCTGGATATTGTGAGTGAGATAGGAAATATGAAAACTAGTTCAACAGGATACATACCACACTGTTAACTGTGGAGCAGAGAAATAAGATAACGGAATATGTATTAAAAGAAATTATTTATAACGTTGTTTTGGTAAAGCAGAACAAACTGAAATAAAATCCTTAAAATAAGACTTGATTACAAGTAAAAGATTGGTATGCTGCTTTAAAATACATTGATGTGAGTAAATTTGGAGAACTGAGGTTAGGACTTCAGAGATTTTTCGCTGTTTACTACTGCACTCAAAAGGTGTGCTTGGCAAGATTCCTAGCTTAAGTCATCAGTTTCTCAAATGTTTTTGATTTCACTTTCTAGGAAAAATCCCAGAAAACAAAAAGACAAACAGAAAAACCAATCCCAAATAACCAAAAACTTCTGTGCTTTGTTGGGTGCTTGGTGCTTTTGGGAAGTATTTTGCAATTGTTAAATATATTGAACAAATGTACAGTGAAAGATAATTTCCCCCTTCTTCTTCTGGTATGTCAATTAAATATTGCTTAATTAAGCAATCCCTAATGTTGGCCCACTGAATAAAAGATAACTTCTGACAAGATATGGCTCAACACACAGAGGTATGTTCATTTACTCATCCTGCCCAAGAAATAGCAAATGTCTTGACTTCAATATTGAGATTTGAATTTTTTATTTCTCGGAATCCCCATTCTGCTTTATATTGCTCAGTATTCAAATTTTAGTTTTCACAGAGTGTTATCTGAGCTACAATAATCTTTTGCAGTATTTGGGTTTTATTGCATTGAGGGTTCGGGCCGTGGTCTTCTGATTGCTGTCAAATATCTGCATTGTGCTATTCAATTAGCTTTGGATAGTGTTCTCAGATATTCTGTAGCTCACCAACACTTGAAGATCATACATGTAGTAATCCAGCTACAGCAACCTTTTTGTTTTGAATTCTTCAGAATTGATAAGAATAGGAAAATGTAGGTTTTGGCTGTGATTCCTGAAGAAGAGTCATACAGATCAGAAAGCTATTAGTGTGCTTTTCTGACCTAATTAATAGCAAGTACTCTTAAGAGCATCCTTTGTTATTAACTCTCATCAGTTACTAATACATGGGCACAGCTAAGTGAGGAGTTCCCAATAGTGCACTGCAAAAAGCAAGCAGTTGTCAGAAGGCTTTAAGGAATGCTCTTTTCAGGTGGCATTGTAAACTGCTATGAGTTGCTACTTTTTTAAAGCAATAATTGTGTATTTGTGGTATTTTTATCAGTTGCCACTAAAATGCAGGTGATGTCAAGTGTTTGCTATTGCTATTTCAATACAGTAAAATAAGATTGAATAAATTGAGAGCAAATGAGTTGTCTTTAACTACCCATCAGTACATAACACCTTGTCATGAGGGAAATTATTGTAGTTTCCTCTGAATCTCCCAGCTTCTGAAAATAAGTGTGAAGGATGTTTTTAGTTGCCATGGAAGTTGTGTGTGCCAAGACAAGTTGTGGACTCTTCTGCTAGAATAATTTTAAAGGAGGTATCAGGAGAGGGTGTTCTTCCAGTAAAAAAAAAAAGGCAAAAAAAAAGCAGCATTGTAATCAAGATGTGGTAAACCAATAGTTTTTATAGCACCATTTCACTGAAGCTTTTGGATTACGCTGAAACCAAGGTCTCAATGCTATTCTTTTCGTAAGCTTATTTTGACTGGACAAGGTTTTTTGTTTTTCTGCCTTATCAGATTTTGGAAGCTTATGTAAACCCCTCATCAGGGTCTGAGACTGCTTGACAACTTGTACTCTCTGTGGATCAAGCCTTACATTATTTTGGGTACAGTAGCGATACCTAATCCTGTATCTGTGTAAGTGGTAGTGTGTCTCCTACCACTCAAACAATAGCTTCTTCTTTTCAACCAGCAGCAGCTCCTGTGAGAGGATGGAAAGGAGAGAAAAAAAAAAAAAAAAAGGCAAAAAACCACAAAGCAGGGAGGTCACACTGTTGTCTTAGAGAGAACTGATACAGCAACTTCTGCTTCCTTAGTGTCAGTAGCAAGTCTGTCTTTGGGTAACAACATGCATATAAGAAAAGCTGAGCTGCTTAGGCAAAATTTAAGAGAAATTTTCGCCTTATGGAAAAAGTTGCAATGACAGGAAAAATGACACAACTGGGTGGAGTGGCTAACACATGAAGGTTGTGCTCACATTCAGTGAGACTTAGGCTGGAGAATTGGGCAGGGAGAAATTTAATGAAGTACAACAATGGCAAGTGTAGAGTCTTGCATCTGGGAAAGAACAACCCCAGGTATCAGTATAGTTTGGGGACTGGCCTGTTGGAGGGCAGTGAAGGGGAGAAGGACCTTGGGGTCCTAGTGGATGGAAGGTTGACCATGATCCAGCAATGCGCTCTTGTGGCCAAGAAGGCTGGTGCTATTCTGGAGTGTATTAGAAGGGGTGAGGTTAGTAGGTTGGAGGTTCTCCTCCCCCTCTGCTCTGCCCTGGTAAGGTCTCATCTGGAACATCATGTCCAGTTCTGGCCTGCTCAGTTCAAGAAGGACCTTGCTGAACTGATCAAGAGTCCAATGCAGAGCCACAAAAATGATTAAAGGGAGTGGAACATCTTCCGTAGGAGGAGAGACAGGGAGCTAGGGCTCTTCAGCTTGGAGAGGAGGAGACTGAGAGGTCACCTTACTAATGTTTGTAAATATGTAAATAGTGAATGCCAAGAAGATGGAGCCAGGCACTTCCTGGTGATGACAGCCCAATGACAGGCTAAGGAGCATAGGAAGTTCCATGTAAACAAAAGGGTAAATATTTTTGACAGTGATTGTGGCAGAACACTGGAATAGACTGCTCAGGGTGGTTGTGGAGTCTCCTTATCTGGAGATATTCAAGATCTGCCTGGATGTGTTCTTGTGTGTCTGGCAAGGAGGTTGGATTAGATAATCTTTTGAGGCCCCTTCCAATGCCTAACATTTGTGATTCTGTGTATAACCACTGACGACTTGTTTGACTGCAGTGGTTTTGTACTGATCTGTGAGCTGCAGTATCTCATGCAGCGCTATTAGCTAAGTTCCAGAAGATGGAGGCAGGTAGAGCAAGCCGAAGTAAATATGCTTCTGTTCAAATGCAAAAAAAAAAGCATATCACATTGCCAAAATCTGCCTCCCCAGAACATACCACTTAATAAAAATGTAGTGAGAGTGGATGGAAAAGATATCTGTGCTGTCTCTTGGGTAAACTGTTTGACCTCGGGGATGCATATAAATACCTAGGGTACTAAAGGTAAGGAGTGATAGAATTTGTTGTGTTACAGGATCTTGTACTAACCAAGCTGAGTGTTTTGTATTTTGGAATTTAGTGAACACATTTTTTAAAATTCTCTCCTCTTGATGCTCTTTTGAGAACAGGTTTTATCTATATTACGACTCCTATAAGTGCAGTGGCTCTTAAGTCCTGCAGAAATGTTACTTATAGTCCAGTCTAACATTTTTCTGATCTCTGGCCTCTGATGAACAGATATCCTGTTGCATTTGACTGTTAAGTTTTCTCTGAGTGTTTAATTTTGTAGTTGAGCAATTAAAGTATAGCTGGTTTAATTTACTGATTGAGTGGCAATATATCCCTCTTTTCAGAGTTTGTTTTCCTCCACATCAGCTAAGGGAACCAATTCCCCAATGTCACATAATAACTATCTGGTAGAGGGAAGCAATGAGAGCATTTGATCTTTGGGGAAATCTTGTCCCTTCACATCATCTTTGTGCAGCTTATCTCTTTGCTGAACTGTGTGGCACCAGTATGATGCCCTTAGTTCTGTGGTGATTTTTTTTTTTTTTTCCCTAAACAGACACAAATGTGGGTTGCTGCTGACCAGGGAGGATTCAATGTTTCTGTGCCCATCCAGTATTCCTTTTATTTGTGCTGCTACTTGATGCCCACCCAGCTTCTTTTTAGACTGATTTTTGTTGCCACTTGCTAGGCAGATGCAGTGGTAAGGTCAAGTGTGCAGACATCAAGAGAGGATGGAAAGTCAAGAACATTGCATAATAGCCCATATTTAGTTAAGTTTAGAACAGTGCTGTTTTTAGTTTTGTTGAGTTTCTTTCTAAAGATGCAATCTGATGTAAGGTATCTTTGTAATGTAGGAGTATGTTGCCTAGTTGCTTCCAGTTCTGGTTTCTAGTTTTGCTTTTTCTACAGGTATCAGTAGGAAGCCTAGAGTTAGGTGCTCATTCATCCTTCTGGTACTGTGATTAGACTAGGGAAGAATACCAGAACACTAAAAAGAGGATGAGAATGTGGAGGGATTATTTTTTGCTACTTTTTTAAACTTCCTACTGTGGCTCTAGTATAGATCTGAAATCTAATGTATCTTAAAGTAAAATAAAATCTAAGCAATTACCAGGTTTTGGTAGCGTGACGACAGTCCTGGAGATGTTTGCTCAAGTATTCCCAGTGGACATGCACAATTAGGGGAAGTAAGTAGTTTAAGATAGAACATGTAATCTACATAGTGACTTAAAGAATAAAAAGCTTCTAAGTAGACAGATGATTGCTGTGCACATTACAGGAGAAGGAAGACTGTATGAAAGCTATTTATACAATATACATATTCCATGTCTGAAAGCTAAGTGAGCATATGCCTGGGAGCTGCTCTAGCAAAATAAGCAGATGAGATTTCTTTTTAGCTTTAAAATAGTACAACTGCTGCCTGTAGTCAGTGTCATGATGAATGACTTTCTGTTTTATGATCTGTATGCTGGATTAATGCAGTGTATTTTATTTGGGTTGCTCTATAAAATATTTCTTGATGACTGATTCCGAGTGTAGTATATTACTGGACTTTCTACTTGTCAAGTGAAAGCTGCACTTCAGAAGTGTCTTTTCAGACACTGTGCTTGATGTCTTGTCCTCCAATGTGCATGTGATAAAAATGATTCAGGATCAGTTTACCGAAGGAGTGCTTTGACTCTTTTGTCAGTCAATACCATCATGATGGGCATTGGTTGTCTAGTACTTGGTATTCTGTCCATATACTTGAAATGTTTTGCTGCGTGAAGCTAGGTTTTCATCTTTCTTTTGTCTGAGCTTTATCAGAAACTGGTTGCTGGAACCAGTTTCTTTAGCCAGAAGAAAGCTTTTATATAAATTGAATTTTATTGTCGCAAAGAATTAATTTTAAACCTTTGTTTCTTAAGTAGTGCTACATCTGGTTTCCAGTTCCCTGATTAACTTTCTCATCTTTTGATTGATTTTGACCAATTTTATAGAAAAGCAGATGTATTTAGAATTTTTTTGGCAAGTTCCATGAAACTGAGCCAGGGAAGGGGAGGGATCCTAGGACTGCTCTGAGAAGATGACAATAAGATGATTTCATGTTACAAGCAATGAGGAATTAACATGAATAAATCTTATTTAAATACATCCCAACCGTAAAAGCTTTGGTCAAATGTAGTGTATGAAAACATCACAGACAAACCAGTGTTCACAGAAGGACATATTTAAGGTGGTCAAACAGAAGAGGAAAAGTAATTTTAATATGTTTGTGTATGGTTTGGTTTTGCTTCTAAATATGTGAGAATTCCCACATCCTGGATTGTCTGTAGTCATTAATATATTTGCTTTGCCGGCTGTGGGAGCTTAAGTGCTGTTCATTGTCACCAGATACTTGTGACCAGTTCTCTTCAGGTATGTGTGAGGTTTTTGGGTGGTAAAGTTGATTTCCTTGCAATAAACAAGTGTGTGAGGCAAACAAGTTTCAAGAGAAGGCAATAGGATCTTTGGATTCAACTTCTCCTTCCAAAGATTTTGTTAGTAGTGGTCTCAAATGTTTTACATTTTCTATAATTAGTACATTTGAAGTATTCCCTTGCTGTCTACTTTATATAGTTGTAACACTGTCAGTATTCAAAGTATTTTATAAATGTAATTAATACTCTAAGACACTTCTGGTACACAAAACAGATTCAGTTTTTATCTTTGATTACTTAAATTGTTCTGTAAGCTCTTGGCTTACATATTTTCTCCTACTTGGTATCTATAATCTGAAATACATTCAGTCTAGTTTGTAAAGCTAACATTAATAGGCACAGGTTCTGTAAATGTCTTCACTGGAATTATTCCAAATTAAAACAACAGCCAAACAAACAAAACACCCCAAAATTGAGCAGAATTACTTCAGAGAACACTGTTTTTTAATCACAAAAGACAAGCTTATGATGAGGAAACATTTCTACAGAGTTTATTTCATAGTGTTTCCCATGTAGTGTAATAGGTTATAAACATGCTACCAATGTGAGGCAGAAACTACTTGATAAAGTATGGCAGCTAAACTCTGCTATATTAAGGGCTACATGGACAACTGCTGGAGGCTTATTTGCTTGTCAGTTCATAAGCACACATTTGGTATAATTTGCTTAGCCTGACTGTTCCTTTGGACGGCTAAATAAAATTAACCTTGTGCAGGCTCATTAAAATACATATCCTTAAAAATGAAATTACTGTATAGTCCTATTTGGAGAAGGAAGAAGAGTGTTCGATGTTATGGAATTACTAAAAACATTTAAATTTTGGGTACCTTTTGTGGTCAGATAAAGGAAAGATTCATCTCCAAAGGAGGTAATGCTCTCTTCGTTATTTAACTATTCAAACAGGGAAGTTATATTAAGGTTTAATGGTATTTTCTGCTCTCTGGAATTAGTGTCCTATATATAGATGTTTGTGTTGTCAGAATACACAAATCAGGAAGTAGATGGGTTAATTGTCAATAAGGGACAACTTTAGATATGAAAAATATTCCACTGAATTAAATTAAGCTAATTATTGATAATGTATTGTAATATTGACACACAAATCTGTATTTCACAATCTGATGTCTTCTTATAGACACTATTGACAAACATTTTCAGTATATATTTCATAAATAAAAACCCACAAAGGAATATATAGTGATGTGTAAGTAGCTACTGCAGTGTTCAGGGGGAGGAGGTGGTCCAGCGGACAAAAAAAAAATGCTTGAGAAAAGTGCAGTCTGCCGTTATGAATTATTTCATATGAATATTGCCCATGGCATGGATATTTAAAGAGGGTGAAAAGCTGAATATATTACTAGAGCCAATATTAGCTGCCATGAGCGAGCTTTGGAGCAAGCCCAAGCAATGCAAAGGGGGATCTGAACTTGGGAGACTGTCTCAGAGGCATCTTTGGATAACCGAGTTCAAGCCAGTTTCTATTTTGAAAAATTGATATGCGTTGATTCTTGTTGTAAGCAGTGATGAAGAATTTTTCAGAATATTGTGATTTTTGAAGGGCTTGCCTGGAGCAGCTTTGTGTTGGGCCTAGGTGCTAGGTCTGTCACTGCAGGTGGCACTGGGCTCCTGCTCTGCTGTCCTTCCGAATGGGAACTGCTCTGCTGGTAATGTTAGTGGGGCTGCAAGGAAAATGTATGCCTTTCAGGTGACTACTGGAAACCAGATGTTTTGATAAGATTTTGATAAAAGTATATGGATCCATTGAGAATAAGATTTAACATGAAAATAAATAAAAAGCACCTAGGGGAGTAATTCTAATTTATTTATATTCCTTAGCTCAGATAAATTTATTGTAAAAAATGTTTTGTTCTATTCCTTTCCCTCAGCTTTCTTAATAAGAGCATTGGACAATTTTATCCCCACAATGAAATTATATGAAATGTTTTCTGCCCTTTTTTGAATCTAAAACCTTCAGCAATGCATACAGCACAACCGAATTTTCAAAGGAAAACTCTTTGAAGTCCTTTTTTCTTTCTTCTTTCTTTGTGTCTCTGTCTCCCCCTTTCTCCATCTCTCCCCCCTCCCTCTCTGTCTGTCAAGTTCAAGAGCAGCTCAGATGCCATGAATTAAGTGAAGCACAAAAGGGGAAAAGGAGACCCTTTTGAAGAACAAAGGCCTCCCATTAGGCTGCCGTGTTCTTTCTCTGACCAAAATTGCTCCCTACATGGTTTTTATTGCTGTCCACATGCTTGGCACATAAGGTAAATACAGTAGGACCCTCGTTACCTCACACTCTCTTCCTCTTCCCTCTTCAATAAGTGTTTTGTCTCTTTGATGTCCCTAGTAATTCTTATACTGATTGTTCCCACCCTCATAAAAGCCCCAGGGGTAGCCATGGTGGTGGATAGTATTAGATACTGTGTAAATGTTCCCAGAAAAGAAGACAAACTGCAGCCAAACAATTTATTTCAGGTGAAAGAGAAAGGGAGGGAAATACAGATGTTTTCCTTTCTTCTCTACATGCTGCCTGTGTCCAAACTACACTTGCTTATTTCAGGGAGGTTCGCAATTTCTTTCTGTTTGTTTCAGAAACAAACAAGGAACTACTGCTAAATTTGGATTATGAGGAGAACTTTGTCACAAGACCTTAAAGCTATAGAAATCTTCTCTTAAGCCTACTTCATTACTTATTTTTCTTTGGTTTGGACAGCTACCTGTTCCAGAGTGCAAGTGAAAAGTAACAGCTACAGTTCAGACCTAGATGGGTTTAAAAGGGCAACTCTGTAGTATGCACCTGTTGAAAAAAGTAATTAGTTGGGCTTTTCTTACTGAATAAAAGTTTTAAAATATCACTGAAATGTATGCATGCATGTAAAACCTGAAATGAGTAAAATGCTGTGTTGTAAACCTAAAGTTGCAACTAAACCTTTTGCTTAAATGACAAAATTTGCAAATAGTTTTAAAAGGCAACAATTTGGGAGCTGTTTCTTAATGGCAGTCTTGAAAGATGAAAATAATTCATGGCTAACCTGTATGGAAATCGTAAAGCATAGAAACTTTTTTTTTTTCTTGTCTAACACAGCTACATGTATATCAATTAACAGAAAACTCCCCGTTTTTATCTTTTGGCACTGCTTCTTAATGCCTTCTGGAGTGTATCCTTTCATCAGTATGTACTATTATGAATATAGTAATTCCAGAGAAAATGTCAACAAAGCTATTTAAAGAAATGACAAATGTCTTTCTATCAGTCTGTTCTGTAGATTAAAAGGCAAGGAAAAACCACCTTGAAATCTGAGTTTTCTTGGCCAGATTGAATTTTTCCTTCCCCCCAATCCCGGCCATTGTTTGCTTTTCTTCATGCCATCCCCACCCCATGGTCAGGTTGCATAAGACAATTTACAATGGATGTTATTGATTGTAATTGGTCAAATTTTTCTTTACTCTCTATGTGAGCAAGGTTTTACACACCCTCTTTTCTGCAAAGGACTTAAACTCTCTACCACATTCACTTCTAATTGGCCTACTTAGCTTCCTGCTGTGTGGGGAGGAAGGTGATGCTGGCATTTAATGAACTTCCAGTGTATAATTGGCTTGTTTTGATTCACGTTTTATGCAAGAATGGCTTGTCTAAAATGGAGTCTGTAACTTCAGGTGTTCTTAAAGAATACTGTGTAAGTAACAGTAGTACATCTACTTGTGGTAGATGTGGATGCTGTGATTAATGGCAGTAGCTACAACCTGCCAGAGTATGGAATATGAACCGTTGCTCTGTCTTCCCCCTTCCCCTTTCCATGCACCATTTGTCATGTAGCCTCTCCTGTTGTCATTTAACCTGTCTTCTTAGTCCATCATGAAGCTGTACCTGGGTAGTCATCTTTCCCAGCCTCAGAAATCTCAGCCAAGCCCTTGCTCCCAGTCTGCCTCCTGGAATGGTTTTGCTCACTGATCAGAAACACTGACACTGGGAGAAAATCTTCCACCTGGTCCTAAGCAGCAAGTATGAGTCTTGACTGTGCCAGGGTGGTTACAGCAATTGCTGGAAGTAGAATAATGGGTGAGGAGAAGCAGCTGCCACATCTGCAGTTTAGCAACAGCAACTTTTGATTTAGTGTTAGCTACCAATCACTAGCATAGGGATGCTTTTGTTAGAAATTGTGCTGTATACTGAGTGTAATGCACGTACCGCTGCTGACAAATCTGGACTGAAAGTCTCTATGATGACTAGAATAAAAGGGAAAGTTTCTGAGGTAGGTGGGGCTGTAACATGCAACTTAGTAATATGATTTTAGTACTACTTAGAAATTCTGTGGAGATGAATAGGAAATTACGTAAAAATGTATTTTACCAACACAGTAAATAGTGACAGCTTCTGAATATTCCTTCCAGTACCAATAGGAGATTGATTTCTGCCCCCCCAACCACTTGTAGAGAACATGAGTTTTTATATTTGATCAGATTATATTCTTCCTCATCTTTAAGAACATGTAATGTATACTCAGAAGAGACCACTGTGAATTTTCAGTTATGTCTGCATAAAACAGATGTAGGACTGGAATTTTGAGATTTATTTGGTAATTTCAGTGTAAAGACCAGTAATACAGCAAAAGACTTGGTGGCTTCCACTTAAGACTTCTTGAACCAAATAAAAGAGTATATTTACAAGAGGCTTGGTTTTAATTACTTAAAACTGTGTACCTTACATAGGAACTGTTAAGTTTTCAACAATAGTACCTAGTGCCTTGAGGTGGAGCCTCAATGGAAAACTATCATGTTACTACTCTTAAAATAAACTGTACATTTTAAAGAAGTGGTGATATCTGCAGAATGTTTTTTGCACCATTGTGTTGGTACTCGCAAAAACATATTTCAGCTGACATCCACTCTGTAGCTTCAAAAAGCACTGAATGTGACATGCTGTGATAGAAATCTTTAAACCAGCTGAAATACAACTGGATCTGCTCGTGTGAAGGGTTGTGAGCATGGGACTGATGGAACTGCAGATTTCCAGATAAAAATTTCTTCTTCCTGCCTTCACGTGTATGCTTCTCTCAGCTCTATTACTGTTTGCCTCTTAGCTCTTATCCTACCAGAAAAGACAACTCCTATTAGGTCAGAGCATCAAGGTGGTCTTGCCTTATGACAACACAGTCCCTCAAATTGATTAAGAAATATAGAAATGGAGGAGGGATATTGAGCCTACTGTTCAAATGGTAGCTCTTATTTCTGAGCTGGCGGTGGTCACAGGGCTCTATGAGCAGTTGACTATGCCATCACTAAATGCCTTTCTAACCTCCATGACAGTTTTCTTAACTAAACTCCTGTGCTTCACTGGAAGAGACTAGTAAAAGGGGTTTTATGATTTAATGTTTTGTTTGTTTGTTTTTAATTTGAGCACAGCTTTTGTGAAGATAGTCACTTTGCCACTACGATTCCAAGATTTCAGCTTTCATATATGTCTGTGTATCCTGAATGATCCTTAACTGTGTGTGCCAAGTCACTATACGTGACTGTGCCATACAGATTATTTGCTGCTTTGGTTGAAAGGATTTGCTA
This sequence comes from Psilopogon haemacephalus, assembly GCA_013396835.1. NCBI lineage: Eukaryota > Metazoa > Chordata > Aves > Piciformes > Megalaimidae > Psilopogon > Psilopogon haemacephalus. Next base: position 917,382 of record VWZI01006212.1, on the reverse strand, counting down.
TATAAAAAAAAAATTACCTGTAGTGTGAAAACTAAACTTACTTCCTTTCCACTGATGCTGCCAATTTAGCAGGATTGTTTTAATTCTCAGTTCTTAATGATTTAAGAAAGGATTGGTTATGAGAGCTCTGAAGTGCTAACTTGGTTATTGTAGTCATTGAGATTTTCAGAGGGTCAGTCCAGGATAAGTGGTCCATTACATCATCTCTTTCCTAAAGGGCTAATATTTCTTACTAGATTCCTAGTAGAGGTTTGAAGGTGTCGAACTACTCTCATCCTCATCACACAAAATGTACTGGGTTAAAACAAATGCAAATTTCTGCTTTTTTTGTTCTTTGGTTTGCAGACAGCAATAAGCAAAACCCCATGCACTTTGAACTGTAGCTAGTGTTCAGAATTGTCTGCACTAGAGTAGACTCTTTTTCACTATCTAGCTTTAGGTTATAATACAGAGATTATTATTTTTACACTTAACTTGTATTTAGTTTTGGGGTTTTTTTTCCTTAGGCAGCAGCATAAAATTGAAAATTTCACAAAAAAGTTTGTGTTGCACATTGGATTTTGAAAACTAAGTAAAACATTCAAAGTTTATTACCATTCTGCTGTGTGTTAAGAGTAGTTTGCTCTTGTAGCCAAGAAGGCCAGTGCCATTCTGGGGTGTATTAGAAGGGGTATGGTTAGTAGGTCAAGAGAGGTTCTTCTCCCCCTCTACTCTGCCCTGGTGAGGCTTCATCTGGAATATTGTGTTCAGTTCTGGGCCGCTCAGTTCAAGAAGGACCTTGTTGAATTGCTTGAGAGTCCAGCTCAGAGTCACAAAAATTGATTAAAGGGAGTGGAACATCTTCTGTATGAGAAGAGACTGAGGAAGCTGGGGCTCTAGCTTGGAGAGGAGGAGACTGAGGGGTAACCTCACTGATGTTTATAAATATTTAAAGGGTGAATGCCAAGAGGATGGAGTCAGGCTTTTCTTGGTGATGTCCAATGACAGGCTAAGGGGCAGTGGGTGGAAGTTGTGGCATAGAAAGTTCCATGTAAACACAAGGATAAGTGTTTTTGATTGAGTGTGACAGAACACTGGAACAGGCTGCCCAGGGAGATTGTGGACTCTCCTTATCTGGACATATTCAAGACCTGCTTGGATGTGTTTCTGTGTGATCTAGTGTAGAAGACCCTGCTCTCGCAAGGAGGTTGGACTAGATGTCTTTTGAGGTCCCTTCCAATGCCTAACATTCTGTGATTCTGTAACCTTACCTGTCTTATGAAGAGAAGGTTTTGTGTACTGACACTTGATTTTTTTTTTAAGTTGTTTGTTGTTTTTTTTAAGGGCAAAATAAGATCCAGCAAAGAGCTCTCTTTGTTTGGTGAGTTCTTCAGGCTATGGTGATGTAGGAAAGGACTACCTCTCTTTTATCCTAACTGGACATTAGAAAAGAGAAGACAGGGCTTCACGTACAAACAAATTACCTTATGTTAACCACTTTGAAGGGTATTCTGTAACTGTCCATGTAATAAGACTGGCTAACACTTTTTGGACTGCTTTTATTAAAGAGAAAGATAATCTGAATTATTTTGTACAGCTGCAGGCACACAGCTATTTAATGCAAGCTGTTAACTGGAGGTGCTGGAGACTTGGCCATTTTTTGCATACCATCCCATCAAGTAGAAGAAAAGAACCATTGTGTTTTCCATGTGTCTATTTTAGAGTCATCAGGAATGTGAAAACAGGTTCATCTCCTTGACCAGCCGAGGGAGAGGTGGCTTCTTCCCCCAGCTCTGTTTGTGTTTGGTTGTGTGTTGGGGTGTTTTTATTTCCTCTTTCCTACTCTGCCTTTGTCAAACTGTTTCATTATAGTGTCCTTTCTTTTCATCCCACACATGTTTATTATTTGAGATAGCGATGGTTCTGGAGCTTCTGGAGCTTTCTGGAGGTTCTGGAGCTTTCTTGATAAAATTATTCTGGTCAGTTTGGGTTCTTTTGACTCTAGTCACTTGACTATGTGATGTGAACGGTACTTGGCTATGGTTTCCAGGTCTGAGTGGTCTCTAAAAATTGGAGCAATGGACAGCCAGCTGTCCCAATTCAAATTAGGGGCATCAAAAGAAATCCAGGGCTACTCCGAAGATTATTTACTCTGTTTTAAAGTGAAATTTGTAGTTGTTTCTTCAAACAAATAAAACAAAACCCTACCTAAAACTAATCAATAAAAACCCCCTCAAACAACGGGACAAACAAACCCTGCTTCTATAGTATAAGTCTCCACTACTGCTGTTTTTCTCTGTCCTCACCCCAATATCAATTCTCACTGATACAATCCAGTGTTATTATTGTTATTTTACAACCTTTTGGTTTCAGTGCACTTCGATTTTTTTCATGCTTCACATCTGAATGTAGAGATTATTAAAAATGTATCTTACATTCAGAAATATTTCGAGCTGATCTTCTCTGTTCTAGGACTGGAATCAAGCCATATGTCTCTGTTAGAGCATTGTCACTGCAACTGCAGTATCTGAGAGCCTTGTGGTCTTTCCTCACAGTATCTTGTGAGGCAGGAAGGATTTTTACAGATAATAAGCTGAGGTACTAAGGGTAAGTCTAGAAAGATACTTTAAGATGGTATTGCTCTCCTGTTGTGGAATTAACTTGTTACATTTATTATCAGGGACAAATTGATGCTTAATTATCTCTTGTGGGTTTTCTCATGACTTGCCCATATGCTAGAAATGGGGAAGTCTTAAACCAGGTCTCCTATGCCCAAATTTAATATAATGACCATTATAGCTTTTTAAAATTCCTTTCTTGGTAGATCAGTATTTTAATATTCTAGGAACATTAACCTTTCCACTAGAATTTCTTGCTAAAAGTAACAATCGTAGCAACAAAACCCAGGAAACCTATATTTGGATTACATCTCTTCTTTCTATTGCTTATTGTGATGTAACAGTTTTTCCAGATACAATGGGACTAATGCTATGTTCTAAACTTGTCTAAGTCGGATCATTCCTGCTGTATGTATCTTCCTGCCTACACTTAATTTTCCAGCTAGGAGTCTATTGTGTTGATTTTTGGATATGTGGTGTTAGAATTGAGGAATATGTGTTCTAGAAGGAGGTTTTAGATGTGCCACACTTCCTAAAATGTAGCCTTGAGCTGTTACATAGAGAGAAGTTGTTTACGCTTACCTCTTCTCCATGATTTACATTTAAGGAACATCTTCCTCATGCTTTTTCTAAATTGTATATATATTTATATCAGTGTATGTATTGTAATTGTGTTGAAGTAGCTACTGATATTTGTGGTGAGGTCTAGTGAATTGTTTAGGCGACTTTTACACTTTGGAGCTGCTGTGCAGAATTCACTAAGATTACACACTGTAATCCTGGTTTCTGGTTATGGTCTTAGCATTCACATTAGAAGAGTAGTCCTGCAGTATGCAATTTTATATTAATCTGCGGATATCTACCATCTCCATACTTAGAGTTTAATTAACAAAACTAATTATGTTTTCATGTAGATATACATCACATTTCCTGATTTGCATTAACATATGGTTTAAGAAAGTAGAAAGGAAATGAAGCTGTCGTGTTTGTGTCTGCTTATCAGCTGTTAAGTTGGAATGCTCAGTTCTCCATGAGAGTTACGAGCATGACCCAAACAGTTCTTTTTCCCAGAAGGCATAATTTTCTCAGGTGAGAGAACACAGGTTTCTTAAACTGAGAATCACTGCTGACAATTCACTTTAAAATTTACAGTTAGTAAGCAAACCCCCCTGTCTTCCAGCTTACCAGCTTACACTGAAGTGAGCTTAACAACCGAAAAGTAGCATTCACGGTTGCGCTTGCCGTCAGGAGTAACACGTATGCTTTCTTCTTTCAGCCCTTTCTGAGAGGCCAGTCTGCTTTTTCTTTCACTTTTCTTGTAGCCAGAGCTTGGTTTGCTTTGTCTTCCTTTGGAAAATTGCTGCCGCTGTTGGCTGCGCGGGTTTGTTCTGCGAATGCAGGCTGAGAGTCTCGGGAGGGGAGAGAGGCTTGCCGTTGTAATCTCTTCTTGCTTTGCCTCTGGTCAGGCAGCCAATTGTTTTTCTGGTTTTGTTCCTCCGGGTGGCATCTGTCTTCAGGAAAAAAATTCCTTACAGCAGAGTGCAGACTGCTGAACTGTGCCTGTCTCAGTATTGCTGTTTCTGACTGCTATGCTGAATTAATTATGTGAGCAGTTATGATGTAGGTGCTTGAAATGTTTGTGGCTGTTCAAAATGGAAGAATTGCTCTTAATTTATTTTTTTCCCTCTGCAGCCTTTTTTTGATTGTTTCTGGTTTACTCTTTACTTTTTGCTATGTACTGTTTTAGTGCTTCAAGTGTATAAAAGTTATTTTTGTGTCACTTGGGATGCTTTTCCCATTTGTTAATGCTTTTTGTGGTCTTATCAGTATTAGAAGTGGTTCACATGCTTACACAGCATTCCAGTCCCATATTTTAAGCCTTACCTCACTTTAATTTTGTGGTTTTATGTGCTTGTTTAATACTAATCAACTGTTTCTTTGTTCAACATGTTATGTTTTAACTGTGTATCATTGACACAGTTATTACTTGGAGGTTTCTCCTAAATTCCTGTTTTAAAAGACTGGGTTAAAATTACTTGGTCTACAAAATTAAAAATGTGAACAGTGTGGCTCTACAAGCTGAGTTTTGCAAGATTGGCATGAACTTGACAGCCTAGAAGGGATTTTGCTTTTGCGAGGTAAAGACTTGAACAAATACATGGGACTTGCAGTGTTCCCCCAAAGGCCAAAAGAAATGAATTCTCTCAAATCAGAATGTGATTTCTCTGCAAAAGTGTGCTCCACTGAGAACATCTTTTCAGCATCTCCTGGGACTTGAACCATAAAGGTCTTTGGTTCAAAACGAGTTGGAGTTTGCATGGGGCATGGGTAGAGAAATAGTCTAGTGAATACTGCAGAGCTCAGTTACCCTGTCGTTCATGGAGTAATGTGCATCTATGGTTGTATTCTGTCCTAGCTGAGTTATTATATTGTGTTGAAATATTTTGGTATTAATAAGGAGAGAGCTTTACATGTGCTAATCTTTTTGTTTGGTTGTTTTTGTTTCATTCTAACAAAATTGTTTTTTCTGGGTTAGGATAGTGACTTGTGTCATTCATACCTGTAAAACTGAAGTTCTTCATAGTATAAAAATAAGCTCATGTAATGGCCAGCACTTTTCCAAATAAAAAACAAAAGTATATTACACTATCTTTGTGTTGTTTTGCTTTCAGTAAGCTAGTGAGATGCCTCTGCTACTCAACAGTTCTACTAGCTAGGGCCAGAATAAAGATGATAGGCCTTGCAGGTATTTGGAACCTATTTAGGTATTATAGAAGTAGCATCACTTTCACTCTCTTTGTTCATTTGGAAATCATCTCTAACAACACAAGTTTAAAAAAAGGAGGCTGTATACAAATTGGCAAAATGCTACTGAAGTAGCAGAAATGTTTCTTAAGGTTTACCAGTGCGTAAAATATGCAATGTAACATGTTGTAGTCTGCCTTCATAGGTGACAGTTGTGTATTTTCAGGTAAAAATTGAACACAGCTGTTGCCCAGCAGATATTTAAAACGTTTTTGGAACAGCTTTCCTGTACTTATGACAAATTTGTGTGAACTGTACCAACATCTAGGCTTTGTGGAAATGTGTGCTGGAGTTTCCAATATTGTTTCTTCAGATGTATTTCTTTTACTCTATTTGAAATAATTTTTTGAGGAGGAATTTCTAAAAATGCTGCTTAGGTCTCATTGTCTCCATGGGCAAGGTGGGAAAGTAGGAAGGAATAGAATTTGGGCCTTGAAAGTGGATATTCCTGTATTTAACTAACAAAGTCACTCTTCAGGTCACCAGGGCTGCAGAGTCAGCTGTTGTGTCCAGTGGATTTTGATTAAATTGGAGCACAAAGTTTTCTTTTCTCCTTTGTTTGAATCTAGCTCTTTGAGGCATACCCTCCTAGAGCATGTACTGTTTCATCCCTTATTTCAAGAGTTTCCATTCTTTGTTCCTGCTTTGAGTCTTAGGAATTTTTTTCTTACACAGTACACCAAGGTCAAGGTATATTTGTGAGGCTAATAAAGTAGATTTAAGAGAATGGCCTGTCCCTCAAGTTGAGGGTGAGAAGCTATGAAATAAACAAGCATAGTACTATAGAATGGGAGAGAACAGAAAGAGATATTGAAGAGGAGTTGTGTGCATGTATTATTATGCCTTTAAGGTAGACAAGTCTTCCTTAAAACATGGTTGCCAAAAGAAATGCTTGCCTAAGAGATGATTTTCCTGCCATATTTTTTCCCACAGAGTTTCATGGAAGCTTTTGTTCTGAGGAAGTAGATAATGTGTAAATAGAGTGAGAGCTTAAGGAGAACTCTGAAGTTTAACAGTGCTGTGATGTCTTTTTTTCCATTAACTTCCTTTATTAGAATATTACATACCAGATTCTAGTTCAACCTGGAAAAAATGAGTTTATAGTATGGTGGGCTCTGTCGTCTTCATTATTGTTGTAGATAATTATAACCATCATAGAAAAAAAACCTGGAAGTTTATGGATGTCTTTTCAGTCTCTGGTGGTAAGAGAGTTGACAGAGCTATGCCTTGTGTTATTTTGCAATCAGAGCAGTGTATCAACTAATTTTTAACATGTTTATCTATTAGCTGTTGATCAATAAAAGCTAACTGGAGTTGACCATCTGCTGTCTTGAGTCAGTATTAACAAAATATGTCTTGATACTGTGGCATTGTGGTCTTAGGTTGCTTCCTTTTTACATTGCTTGATGCACTGGATTTTGCACATTGCTCTCAGCTTCCTTCAAACAGAAGACAAAGGCATGTAACTGTGTTTTGCAATGCACAACATTTGCGTGGTCACAGGCCAATGCTTTATTTAAGAGGAAAGCTGATAAGTGTACAGTTGCTAATGTGGTGGAGAAAGTAGCAATTCACTACCAATATCAGGAATGGTATTGTCTTTTGTGCTGGACTTGTATTAGACTTAATTTTACGTGTATGTGGATTGCAGTGTTAATTTTAAGGCACCTTAACAGTATAACCATACACTGCTGTCTGAAAGAGGAGTGTATATGCTATTGTTCCAAGTATATCGAAGCCAACATAAGAGTTCTATGAAGCTGAAATGAGACTGTTCTTATTTCTTATTTTCAGTCTTACCATTGTGCCTTCTTCCCTTGGAAAGTCTTATACTATCCTGGCAAGTTTTATACCCTTTTGGAGGAGGCTCACAAATGACAAAGCCAGCACAGTATAGCCAGTAACAGAGGGAAATGCAAGTGAGGAGCGTGGCCTCCTTTTGATAGTGTTAAGTCACCACATTGCTGTATACTGTTTCTTCACCTTTATGTTGAAGTTGTAACACATCTTTTTACATTTCATGCCATTGGAAGAACAGACTGTTTCCTCCGTCTCTCTCAATTCTTCATGATTCAGCCTCTGTCCTTGTGTCTGCTTTCAGTCTTTGATTTCCACACATAGATGATTAAAAAAAAAATCCATTAAGTTTTTATTGAGTTAATTTTGATTGTTAAATCAAGTTGTCTCTCATCTAGTTTGGTGAATGCCATGGCCAGTACAAGGGAAGGGGAAGACTGGGAAGAAAAGAAAATGTGGCCTTTCTGCTTCAGTGGTGGATAGTCATTAGCTGAAATTGGTTGTAAAAATCTGAATGTGTTGTGGGTCTGTGTTTTAAAGAGTTTTGCGTTTTGTGACACTTACTCTGTTGTGCTTGTCTGACTCAGTAGTCATCCAGGTTGAGGAGCTGAGGTGCTGAAATTATTATTCAGACGGGTTATCTGCTGCCCAATTCTGAGTGTGCTAATCTTCCCAACTGTGGGGTTTGTTGAATGCTGATATGACTCCATGGGAGATATGACCAGGAAAAAAGGGTGTCAACCTATAAATTAGTTGGCTTATGTTGTTTCACTATAACATTAAGTGTTTCAATGACTTCTACATCCATATAAAGGTAATGCTGACAAGAGGAAGATGTTACAACAAGTTAGACAATATTTCTTCACTCCTGAGGAAGATTGAATTATAGTGAGAATAATGAGTCTGTGAAAAATACTAATCAACAAAGGAGTTAAAGATGACTCTTACGGGTAGAACATACTTAACTGGAGCTTCTGAGAGCCAGTATGAAGTGCTGTTGTTGGTGTGTTGCTGGTAGTAATATTACCATGGCAATAGGAAAGCACTCAGTTATCTGTCTTTTGTGCTGGACTTGTATTAGACAGATGGAAATCAAAATACAGATCTTATACTTCTTGTATAATTAACACTTACATCTCACTGCTGTGAGATGTAACTGAGGCCAAAAGATTAACAAGATCAGGGGAAAAAAAAGGGATTATTCATTTACAGTACATTGTTAGGTTAAATGAAGGCTTTGTAAAGCCTTTGTAAAGAGTTGAAAAACCATTATACAACAGGGAACAAATAAAGTGTTAACCAAAGGGGATTAGGAAGAAACTCCTTTTGCAAGTAGGCTATATTCCATGGATGTCCACTGTGAGGTTTCTTGTATCGGGTATTAATTATAGTCAGGCAAGTTTTAGGTTAGGTGATTCATGTCCTCACAACACTTCTTTTGACCACTTGACAGATGCTAGCTGTCGATTTGAATAGAAATGTGTAACTAGAAGGGCTGCCTAGGGAAGCAAAGTTTAAATTTAGTTATGAATGAGGTCTTTTTCCAGACAAGAGAGCCATCTGGAGAAAGGATAGAGTCTGTCATAATCAGAGCATAACCAGAAACCTGACAAAGAAGTAGCAAGGACAGTTATTCGTAGTAGGGGGTATATGGTGAAAATTGTGAGGAGGAGCATTTGGGAAATCAAATCTGTGTGGGAAAGTCAGTGGTGTTTACATTTCCAATTAGAGAATATTATCAGCTATAAGAGTGCATAATGTAGAACTCTTGATTTCAAGTGTCTTAATACAGTAAATGTCTGTTAGTAAAAACTGGTATTAAAAACAAATAATAAGGTAAGATCATCAGCAATAAGTTAATTATTAACTTGACTGCTAATTTAATAATCAAAATGATCATTCATTGGGCAGAAAGGATAGGTGAGTGATGCTATTAGATTCCCAATTTGAACAGTGGAATAAAATTTGAAAGATAATTATGAAGAAGTCTGAAAGGGTCTCCTAGTCTTGGAGTCTACCTGTTGACTGTTCCAGCAAAGTAATCTCGGAGAGAACGGATCTCAGTGAAATGCATAAATATTAATGGCTGATATTTTAAAAAGAATATAAAAACGAAGAAAATCAATGAGTAAACTCGGTGATGATGGCTCATTTAAATTATATTTCTGCTATCAGGTGTCTACTTAAAATCAACAAAAGCTGTTTGATAGACAAGTAACTACTCCTACTCTACTATTTAAAAGGGTAGTATAGATTCAGAATGTGATTTGAAATTTATTTTTTTTTAAGTTTATTGAGAAATAATTTGGCTTCCTCTCTTCCAATGAGACAAAGAAGTGCCCAAAGAGGATATGGTCTTCAGTATCTTTTTACTGGCTTGGGAGAAGAGTCCCAGCCATCAGTTTCTTCACCGTACTCTCCTTCTAAAATAGTAATTGGTATTTCCTCTCCAAGATGGTTACGTCTCAGCTAGCAAATCAGTAGACCAGGCAGTAGCATGGTTTGGGAAACATTGTGTGAGGCAGTCATGTGGAATTACGATATTCTACCTTTCTCAAGCTATTGTAATACAAGTATACAAGGGGTTGCTTGAAACAAAACCACATGGTATTTAGCCAGTTGATAATGCACAAGCAATGCCATTAAATGCTTCCATTGCAAAATTTACATGCAGCATTTGTTATATGATTATGATTTTATGATGGATTAGTATTTCTGGAGATAGGATTTCATGAGGCAAAGTGAAATACCATAGCAGCTTGCTGTTAAAAGAAGCCATACCTCTCTCTCTGCTTCTCTCTTGAGACCTTGTTCAAGTTAAACATCTCTGTAGCCTGATAAAGCAATGCCAAAACCCACACACCAACTAACAAAAAAGAAGAAACTGTAAGATTTTGCCCCCTCGCTGCCAGAGATTTGAGCAACCTATGGAGCTGTAGTCCACAGACAGTTTTTGAAGCTTGTAAGGATGAGAGCCTGCGTTCTGGCATGGATCACTAGCATGTCTTCATGCTTCTTAACTTGTTTTAAGGTATTACTCCAGATCCTGCTCCTCTCTGCCCCCGAGATTAATAAGTTAGGATGGCGTGACTGAAAACTACTTTGTTTACTTATCAGGAAAGGGTCTTACCAGTTCATAGCTCTGTGGTGTCAGGGTCACAAGTGAGACTGTTGTCTTTGAACTTGGATACTGACTTGCTTTTGAGTGACCTTAAGTGTTTCTGTTGTCAGAGTAAATGGGGATGGGGAAAGGATAGCAATGATTGAGGTTTCTCAAGTCTGCAGGATAAGACAGCTTGCATTTAGCAATTTACAAAGATTGGAAAAGAATCTCTCTAATTTTTGCTACTTCTGTTGATACCAGTAAATCTTAAGTGTCCAAGGTAACTGCAGAGAGAGGATGGAAAAATAAATGAATCAGTCTGAAAAAAATAGGTCATGTTTATTTCAGAGGTGACAAGCCAGTTGCAGTTAGGTGAGTGATTAAATAATTTTATTTGCTGATAGTTTCTAGTCAATAAAAATAATCTAATGTCAATTTATACAGTTTGTTGGAGTAGGATAGAAAGTATTTTCAGATGAATTTGCTGTAAGCTTTTTCAGTTCTTGTTAAGATTAAAGCTTTGGTTTGTAACTGTATTGATAAAACACACTATTTTATAATGTATCTGATTTAGAATGGCTTACTTTATTGATTACCAAATTAAAGTGATACAAAATCAATAATAACATGTACTAAAAGGATTAAGGGCAGGATAACTGAAAAATCTCAATACAGTTGTTAATGGAAAGTCAAAGTCTACTGGCTGTGTCTTTTTCAGCAAGTACTCTTCTGTGCCTGCCATTGATCAGACAAAATTATGGAATCTTTTTTGATAAAGTTTTTGAAATATGCAAAGATTGGTGGAACTGCAACTATCAGTTATTACACAGAGATCTAAGATTTTTTTTTTTTTTTTGGGGGTAGCCAAGTGCAGTGTCTGCTAAATATCTAGCTTTAAAAAACAGATGTAGACTCCACATTGGACGAAGAATCTGCACTCTGAAACACATGGACTCTAAAAATTGATTGAATTGTGATGAGTTACAATCTGAAGATTACTTTTGGAGTGAGACTCTATCTATGATAATTATAGTACTTGAATTATAAATTGAGTTGAGGTTCTGGTACTGCTAGGAAATCTGTAACATCAGAGGAGTTGCTAAAAAAGCCAAATACGTTTCTGAAGAGTTTTGATAGCTGCAGAGTCTGAAGAGCCTGTCAAATCAAATTTAGAATTCAGAAACTTTGGTTAAACCAAGTTTGACCAAGTGAACAGTGACTTACATAAGTCCTCACATAAGAGGACTTCTGCTCTAAGGAAGCTTCTTTAGCTAGCTGAAGCTGCGTCACAAGATCCAATTGTTGGAAACTGGTAATTGCAGTCTTTAAAGTATACCTGATAAAAAAGTAACTTCAAGCTAATAGCTAAACCTAAGGAAATGGTATAGCTTTATATATTAAAGTGTTTTCAATTCAATCCATTACCTGGAGGTTGAAGCCTAAGCTACAGAGGAGAGCTAAATGGCCTCCTTACCTTCTCCTTTCCACTTCATCTCCCATTTAAGTGGTTTACAAGCAAGTACCATGTGTAGGGTGAATGTTCACAAGATGTTGGGTTGGAAGGGAACCAAACAGATCATCAAGTCCATCCCCTCTGCCAGATCAGGACCATACAATCTAGCTCAGTCACAGAGGAATGCATCCAGATGGGCCTTGAAACTCTCCAGAGGAGGCGACTCCCTGGAGCCTGTTTCCTACAAGTTCCCCCTTGTGTTGAGGTGCACCTCCTGTGCTACAGCTTACGTCCGTTGCTCCTTGTCCTATCACAGGGAGCAAGTGAGAAGAACCTGTCCCCTCCCTCCTGACACTCGGTCCTCAGATATTTATAAACATTTATTAAATCCCCTCTCAGTCTTCTTGTCTCCAGACTAAAAAGCTCCAGGTCCCTCAGCCTCTCTCCATAAGACGTTTGCTCCAGTCTACTTGTAGATCTCCACTGGACGTTAAACTGAAAAGCCTAAAACTGAATGCATTACTCAAGATGGGGTCTCACTGGGGCAGAGCAGAGTGGGAGGAGAACCTCCCTTGATCTGCTGGACACACTCTTCTTAATACACCCCAGGATGCCATTGGCCTTCTTGGCCACAAGGGAACCTTGCTGTCCCATGGATAACTTGTTATCCACCAGGACTCCCACATCCCTCTCCACAGGGCTGCTCTCCAGCAGATCACCTCCCAACCTGTACTGATGCAGGACTCTGCACTTGTCCTTGTTGAACCTCATTTGGTTCCTCTGTGCCCAGCTTTCCAGTCTAAGTCTCACTGGATGGCCACACAGCCTTCAGCTATGTCAGCCCATCCTCCCAGTTTGGTGTCATCAGCAAACTTGTTGAGCAGACTCTGTCCCCTCATCAATATCATTGATGAAGATGTTGAACAGCACCGGACCTGGCACTAATCCCTGGGGGACTCTACTAGTTACAGCTCTTCAGCTGGACCTGGCACACATCAATCACCACTCTTTGAACTCTATCTTGTAACCAGTTTCTGATCCACCTCCCTGTCTGCTCTTCCATCCCATAATTCCTGAGCTTGCTCACTAGGATGTCATGGGAGACGGTGTCAAAGGCCTTACTAAGGTCAAGGTAGACTACATCTACTGGTTTCCCTGAATCTACCCATTCAGTTATCACATCATAGAATTCTCTCAGATTAGTCAATCGTGACTTCCCCTTGGTAAATCTGTGCTGACTACTCCTGATAACCCTCTTCTCTTCCAAGTGCCTCGAGATGCCCTACAGAAAGAGCTACTCCATTGTTTTTCCAGGGATGGAGGTGACTGGTGGCTGACTGGTCAATAGTTCCCTAGAACCTTTCTTACCCTTTTTGAAGACTGGAGTGACATTGGCTCTCTTCCAGTCCTCAGGCATCTCTCCTGTCTGCCATGATTTGGCAAAAATGGAGAGTGGCAGAGTGATGTTGATCTAGGGTTAGTGTTAATCTGGCCAGATGACATTATAATTACATGAATAGAAACCACAGCAGAGCTAAGAGCAGCAGAGGACAGAATCAATATATGCTTAAGTATTCAGTATTTTTGAGATGTGCAAAACCCCCTTCTTTATTGACATAAAAGATGTATATGAATGAGTTTGTGTGCACACATGTGTATCTATGCATAATTTGCTTTTGGAGTGTCTCCTCAGCACCCGGCATTGTATGTTTGTTATACTACTATTAGTTGATACTGTGCTTGAAATTCTTTTAAGATTACATGTTCACTTAATATAAAATCTTTTAATATTTTGGTATCTCAAATTCCAGACTCTGTCACCAGTATGTCCCATTTAATTTGCTTCTGTAAATTGTATAAACATATTTCTTACAATAGAGACCAAGAGCCCTCTAGACTTTCATTCTCTTGCTAACATATGATGGACTGTTTATGTTAATATTCTTAAAGTGCAAATTATGCCAGGCCTATGGGGGGAATACTGATTTTTATTTTTTCTTCTAATGAATTGTGGATTTTTTTTTTCCAAGAGTGGGCCTGCAGTCATCCATTTGTAAATACCGTGTTTCACTTGCTCAGTGGTTATACCCCATTCAAGTTTAGTGTGTTTCTGTGGTCATTTTAATGCCATCAGCTCAGCTGTTTCTTTGAAGTATTGCTGATTAGTCTGAAAGGAAATTTTGAAGGAAATGCAGAAAGAGTAGAGAAGATAACTAAAACTACTTACACAAATGATGGATTAAGGTTACTTCCCACAAGTGAATACTGGATAAAGCTCACAGATGTACAATGTCTTATATGTGTTGATGGATGAATAAAATTTGTAGCTAACTTCCAATATGCACATTAAACTGCTCTTGTTTGGTTATGTTTCTCCTTTCATACATAAGTGAGACAGCTAGTATGATGGTGGCTTCTTGCACAGTTAGAAGCTGAAGGTTTCTGGGTAGGCTACCCTGGTCCTTCTTGAAAAACATGGATTACTTGCAGAGAGATAGTTAAGCCAGATATACTTTAAAAGTCAGTATAAATGAGACTGACTGACCCTATTTCTTATGACCACCTTTGCTTTTGGAAACAAGTATATACTGTGTTGTTGTTCTTACATTAGCCAGATTTAATAAGGAAAGAGAGGTTTGTGTCATTTCTGCCTGACTTTTCCTTCCTGCTCTCTCTCATAAACAGTTGGCGAAATGTAACTGAATTGAACAAATGATGACATTTAAGTGATGTTAAACTCCTGTAGTTTTTCTGAAACTGATAATTAAGTTAAAGATCCTGACTTTATGTGCATTAGTATAACCACTCTTAAGGCAGATACAAGATCTTTTATGTTACAATTTTTCATGGAAATACCTACTGTATATACGTGATCAGCAATTAGTCAGAAGGCAAATTAAATGTTAGGACTTAGCACAAAAAGAACAGAGTACAAAGCAATATAATAAATAATAGTGTTGTGCTCAGTCCATTACTGCTTCTTTCTCCTGTCTGCTATAATGTGCAGTTCTCCCCCTGTCTGGAAAAGATGTAGAAAGGCAGCATTAGGAATCATTGAGTTGAAGCCATTCACACTTTTTATGAGGAACTGTGTAGACTAAAGTTTATCATCCTGGGTGTATTGGGTTGAGGCTAGCTGCCCCCACCCTGAGCCCAAAAGCCCAATAAAAACTCAAAGAAGCGATTTGGAAGTAAAAAGGGTAAACTTTAACAACAAGCAAGAGGGAAAGGGATTTTTTACAGCAGGTGGGAGAAAGGGAAACAAGCTTTGGGATAGGGGGAATAAGGGAAAAGGGTACAGAGACCAGGGAGAAGGGGGAAAAGGGAAGAAAATACAATCGCGGCAGGCAGCTGAAGTTCGATTGGCTTTGGAAAGCAGGATGCAGGAATCCTATAGCGAAAAGTCTCAGTCCCAGTCTTCAGCAGACAATAACGGTGCTGGAACACAGGGCGGCAGGGAGACACGTGCTGCAGCAGCACAGAGCGCGAGCAAGTGCTCGACCTGCCGGCACGAGGGGAAGAGGAGAAGGGAGAAGAGAGAGAGACCCACGGGGGACTGGGTTCCCCCTCTTATAGTCCCAAAATCCTAGCAGGAAGTGGGAGTGTCTAACCATGCAACCTGGGAAAAGGGTGAAACCATTCCTTGGGAAAAGACAGGGGGTCCCAGGTGGGCTTAAACCTTCACACTGGGAAAGACAGAACTAAGGAACATACAGCAGAAGTAAGTGAATTGTCATGAAGGGGTATTACAGTTTTGTGCAAGAAGCAGGGGAAATTGAGCTACTGGCATAGAAGATAGATCCAAAATAAAAATCCACCATGGCTCCTAAAAGTTTACAGGGCTCAATGAGATGTTGAGCTGGATTCTTAGGAAAATCTATTGAAGATCATAGAACTATAGAATGGTTTGAGTTGGAAGTTCTATCTAAATGTCATCTAGTCCAGCTGCTCTGCAGTGAGCAGGGACATCCTACACAAGATTAGGTTGCTCAGAGCCTCATGGAATATGACCTTGAAGATCTCCAGGGATGGGACCTCAACTACCTCCCTTGGCAACCCATTCCAGTGTTCTACCATACTCATTGTAAAAACTTGTTCCAAACATCCAATCTGGATCTACTCTTCTCTAATTTAAAGCCATTGCACTTCATTCTATCACTACAGGCCTTAAGATTCCGTAATGTTTAACAACATCCTCTGCTCCAAGAAGCCTAATGAGTTGTAATTTGGGAAGTGTCTTACGCACCTTCCATGTTCCTGCAGTCTGGCAATAAGCGTCATATATTTTTCCTGCTTCCTAGCTATAGGATATTGTCTGGGATACAAGAACCCGTTTCCCTAAGCCTATAGTGTTGTTCTTACTTGGAGCAGTTGAAGTAGAGGAGAGATGATATTTTTGTGGCCATGCTAGAGGAAAAAAAAAAAAAAAAACAGAAGAGAGATCAGAATCCCCAAGAAGGGTTTCCAGCCACCATACTACCTTCCCTCACACTACCCAATCTTATCCTACTATCTGTTTTACGTGTCAGGTAAGTGAGGAAGATGAGTCAGGGGGGTTAAGAAGTAGGAAACTGGTTAGTGAAGTTACACAGATCCACAGAGATTACACAGAGAGATGCAACAGCCCAAATGGCTCAAACAGCTCTGTCTTGTCTATGTTATGATTCTAACTCTTATCCTTTTTTAGTAAACCTATGAGTGAAAGAGACACCACAAATGTTTTTATTTGTCAGCCTGTAATCTAATTTCTCATAAAAATCCTCCAATTAGTTCAAACAAGCACAGGAACACAGTGAAGNCGGAGACCAGAATTCCCAGAAGAGGGTGACCAAACCCCCCTACCACCTTTCCCCCCTTCCCCCAGCTTTATCTCACCACTTGATGATGCTGCAGATAAGCTGAAGATCAGGGAGATTAATGATAGGAGAAGAAATTAGTCGTTTTAGTGACTTAACTCTGAATTAGTTCAAAGGCAGAAAGACAATGGAAAGAAAGCTGCCGAAGCCAGCACGGACCCAGAGCAGACTGGCCCTCTGCAAGCAGACTGGCTTATCTGGATGTTTTCAGAACATTTCTCAAAACAATCTTCTTTCTTCTCTCTCTTAATGAAACTCGGTGAAGTGACACTGTATATTTAATTCTCTCTCAGGCAATAGTCTAATTTCTCACTCAAATTCTCCAATTAGCTCAAACCAACACAGAAGGGAAAAGAGTTGAGCTGTGTGTGCAGGGCACAGAAAAGAGTGATGGAGTGGAAACAATAGTGAGATATGTGTTTCATAGACTCAACCAGATTGGAAGAGACCTCCAAGATTATCCAGCCCTATCTTATCAACTATACCATGGCACTAAGTGCCTCATCCAGGCTTGAACACCTCCAGGGATGGTGACTCCACCACCTCGCTGGGCAGTCCAATGGCAAATCACTCTCTCTGTGAAGAACTTCTTCCTAATATCAAGCCTATACCTGCCCTGGCACAACTTGACACTCGGTCCCTCATTCTGTTGCTGATTGCCTGGGAGAAGAGACTGACCCCTACCTGGCTACAACCTCCCTTCAGGTAGTTGTAGACAGCAATGAGGTCACCCGTGAGCCTCCTCTTCTCCAGGCTAAACAACCCCAGCTCCCTCAGCCTCTGCTTACAGGGCTGTGCCTCCAGGCCCCACACCAGCTTCATCGCCCTTCTCTGGACATGTTCTAGTACCTCAACATCTGTGTTGAATTGAGAGGCCCAGAATTGGACACAGTAGTCAAGATGTGGCCTGACCAGGGCTGAGTACAGGTGAAGAATGACCTCCCTTGTCCTGCTGGCCACACTATTCCTGATACAGGCCAGGATGCCATTGGTTGTCCTAGCCACCTGGGCCCACTGCAGGTTCACGTTCAGCCTACTATCTACGAAAACCCCCAGGTCCCTCTGTGCCTGGCTGGTCTCCAGCCATTCTGTCCTCAGCCTGTAGCGCTGCCTGGGGTTGTTGTGGCCCAAGTGTAGAAGCCTGCACTTAGCCTTGTTAAATCTCATCCCATTGACCTCTGCCCACCAAAATTATAGTGTTTGTATGTGATGAACAATTGTCAATTGCAGGGTAACTTTAGATTTGTAGAATGAGACTTAAAATCTGGTACAGAAAATGTAATTAAAATGGGAAATATTGCAAAGCACCTGTCAGAGGAGTAATGTCTTGTGAAACTCTTGTAACTTCACTGGAAGAATTTATTTTTGTGTTTCTGGCTTTTAACAGTGTATTCTTGATTGCTATTTACAGAATGACAGGTATTTTCTTAATGGTACACTGTTTCTTAAACTTTGGCTCTTGCAGCAGAAGAAAGAAGCCCTTTCCTTTACAGGCATCTCCTCCTGTGCATAAAAACACTCACTTTATGCACTGAGCAGTAGCTGAACTAGGTAGGAGTGTATCCCGACTTCTATTTTCCCATGTTAATCAGGGCAAAATGGAAGACCTTTTTAGTAGATGCTTTCTTTGCAAGATGCTGTAATTGGTGTTTTCACAAGCTGAGTGTTTAAACTCTGTAGCAAACATGAAGCAGATACGACCTCCTTCTCATGGCCAGCTATGCAAGTTGCTATGGGCACTCGGTGGGGTCTAGCTGCAGATTACTGCTCTGGGGACCACACCTGACTTATTTGCATTCAATTTAAATTGGGGAAAATTCTAAAGAAGAAAAGAGGAATGTAGACTAGTCAGTAGGAAGGCGAAAAAGCGCCTGTCATTTTGAGATTGCCACATTGGCAGGAAAAGCTGCTCTTATTTGTGATTCTTGCAGACTTGTGTAGGGTTCTGAATTTTATAGCCTTTTTTCTGTGTTTTGGCAGTGTTGTGAGGTTTGTTAGAAATGTCATGTCACTGAGGATTTTTGTTTTTATGTTATTGCCTCTAACTTAGTTAAATTCTAGAGAATTCTACTCATTAAAAATGTAGAGAAAGTTGCCTCTCTGATGTTGAGGAATTGTGAAGGCAGTATGGACTACAGGCCATTCTTTTAAAAAGGCATGTTCAGCTCAGTGCAAAATGAAAAAAACAGTGCAATATTGAGTGCTGATGGAGAACTTACCTCAAATTTTTTTTTCTTTCTTTTTCTGAATACTGAATTTACCTTTTTTCAGTGGTGACTATAACTTCCTAAGAAAAATGTGGAAAAACTTTAAATCAAGTTAGCAGCAGTGGTCACCTGGCAGCTCTCAGGCTGTTTGTGGCTAGATATCTGGGGATGATGGCGCTTAAGTGCCTTCCTTCATTCTACCTTGTTCATTCTTCCTACATAATCTTGCCTTTTTACGAAAACTGGACAAAAGTGATGAAATCAGGACTGTAAGATGACCTGCTTTTTATGCTATTTCTTCTACTGGCTTGACAAGCTGCCATGGTTGCCTTCTACAGGTATTTTTTATTATTGGTATTTTATTTATATACATGTTTGTGTTTTTAAAAATAACCAACAAAACTAGCCGAACAAAATGCACCAAACACAAACAAAAACCAAACCCCCCCCAAACCCTGAAACTATATATATATAAAAATAAAAACAAACACAGTATATTATGTATAGTATTTATATGGTATACTATATATTAAGGTATATACTATTTTTATATGCAGCACATCAGGTGTGTATAAATAGATATAAATTACATATATATGTATGTATGTAATGGGGTATGTCCAGACAAGGGCAATAAAGCTAGTGAAGGGTCTAGAGAACAAGCCTTATTAGCAGTGTATGAGAGAACTGGAAGTGATTAGTCTGAAGAAGAGGAGGACAAGGAGAGACCTCATTGCTCTCTACAACTACTTGAAAAGAAGCTGTAATGAGGTGAGGATTGGTCTCTTCTCTCCAACATGAGGTGATAGAACAAGAGGAAATGACATGAAATTGTGCCAGAGGAAGTTTAGTTTGAATATTAGGAATAAATTATTTGCTTGCAAGAGTGGTCAGGCATTGAAATACGTTGTCCAAGAAGGTGGTGGAGTCGTGGTCTCTGGAGGCATTCAAGAAACACGTGGCTTAATGGCCCTGGTGGTCTTAGGTTCATAGTTGGACTTGATCTTAGTGGTCTTTTCCAAAGAAAACAGTACTATGAAACAACCTCAGAAGGTTAATGAGTAGCTATCTACCAGTAAGCATTTTCAGTTTTGATCTGTTATAATGCCTCCAGAGCCTTGGCTTCCCTTGAAGATTCAAACTTTGAACAAGTTGTGATGCTGTAGACCACTGCACTGGCTTTGTGTATGGGTGCATCACACATTTATAAGATGCACTTAAAAATTTTTTGTACAGTTTGTTCTACTATGATATCACAGGCTTATCAGTAATTGTTTTAAGTTCTGTGAATAGTTCCTTGAATTTAGGGTTTAGTACTCTAAGCTAGTGCTGAACTACTTCACTGATAAAACTATAGCTGTTACTTCTGTTAGTTTCTCAGCAACACTGCTAATTTGCTTTCAAAACATTGCAGTGCTAATGCTGTCTTCAATACATCTGATAATAAGTGTTTATATAGTTAGGTCTTGCAGTGTAGGAATCAGATTTTCTCTCTTGAGCATTGAAGTGATGTGTGTGAGGAGATCAGAAATCAAAGTATTTTCTAAGCAGTAGAGTTGGAGGGGTATGTGCCTATGTGAGTATTCCGATTGAAATAAGTTCTCAACATTAGGGCTGAGAAATCAGTGTCCCGTAGAGAAAATAAACAGCTGTGTGGTTTTGATTTCTTCTATTTGTTACATAAGTTGTGTGATAGTTCATAAGATGAATGAATAATATAGAGTGGATTTAAGCTATAGATGATACAAATTTTAATGTACTGTTGCTGCTGGAACAGGCTTGCCTAGTTGATTTCTGCTTTTTTGCCGCCTTTGTGCTTCAGCAGGGTAAACATTTCTCCTTAGGGTTAAGAAACAGATTTAGGTTAGTATTTTATCCTTGCAGTTGCAGTAGCTTTAACATAGATCAATTCTCTTGTATAGTTCTGGGTGGCAGCACAAATATGTCAGTGAGGATGAGTTGGGGCTGCAGCTTTTACTGGTGCTGCTGCTGGCATTTTACTTAGTGTTCATGGCCCATGGCCACAGCACTGACAGGCATTTTAGTGTCATAGTGTACTGGTTTTAATCTTTGGCTTATTTTTGAAATTAATATACACATATATGAAATTCTTGTTTTTATTGAGGAATTGACAACTAAAATAATTTTGAATATCACTTCAAAATTTTGTTAGGCCTTTTGATCTGGGGTTTTTTTTGTTTTTTTGTTTTTTTTTTCAGTTGACTTTTGTAATCCTGTAAATAGCAACTAGATCATTAACTTCTTTTGAGAGGATTGTGTATCTGTTGACTCAACACTTCCAATCAAAATAAGTTAAGAAGGTGGGGTAGTGAGGAAAAGTTTACCTCTGCTCCAGTTTGTTAGAGAAATAAACAAGACATTTCTGTCTTCCGAGTTGTGTGTCTGTGGTCCTGCAAATGAAATGTGCATGCCTTTCCAGTAGATCCTCTGCAAACTACAGTCTTCTGCCAGAGGTGGTAATCATACTGCATACACTTTGACATTGCTGCTAGTAAACCTGGTTTTGTGGTTATTTCCTGGAAAAGCTCATCAGTGGCTCTTCTGCTTCATCACAGTAGAGCTAAAACAGCCATAACTGTGCCTGTGAACACTTCCTGGAAAAGCTCATGTAGATGATACTTTATATGTGTTGTTACACTGTGATTTTTACTTTTGACTGTTTCTTAAGTACTGTAAATTGAAGACCCAGGTGCCTAAGAATTTTGTGTGTGTGTGTGTGTATATATATATATATATATTTCTTCCTGATGGGTAGCAAATGCTGTCTTAGGTTAGCTTTGATCATCAAACGTGATGCATACTTGGAGAGGAGTCATGATTGGATGAAATCAGTGTCTGGAGTGTGAACAACTCCGATTCTTTCCTCAGATCTTGCATCTGGCAATTTTTTGTTCAATTTGTAACATACAAAGCAGCTTGTCTGGAATTTGGCCTTTCCCTCTTTGAGATCAAATAATTTAAGCTTTAGAAAGAAGCATTCTCATGACATGTCTTGTGGTTCCTACAGGTGTTAATAGTGTCTGGATCAGTGTGCTAAGGGCATTAAAGCAATATCCTCCTTCAGAGTTGAGATAGTTATTAAGGAAGAGAGAGCAAAAGCAGTTTTGCAAAGGGTGGTGATAACAGCAGTGCAACTTTGATTCATACTATGAACTATAGAGCTTTTGTATGTGTGCCTTTTCTATTAATTTAATTTAATTTAAGTGTCACTAATGCTAACTAGAGCTAAATACTATCTCTGGTGTGGATCTTGATATATCCATTTGGCTCCAGAAAAAACACAATAAACTTAAAATATTTTATTTGACTTTGATTTATGTATATTGAGAGTGACCTTTTAGTGTATTTAATGACAAGTGGCTTGGAGACTGGGATTTGAATTGAACTGAATTATATGGTTATGTTGTATACTGAATGGGTCTAATCTTTGCTGAGCCCCTATTCATCAAGCTAGACTAGTAATTACTACTTTGGCAAAGTGCAGAACAGAGAAACAGCATATTTGTGTAAGGCATTATGTTTTGATTTGCAGGTGAGTTTAAAATAACGTTCTTAAGCTCTGAGGACCTGTCTCTGTATGTATGGACCTGGGAAGGCAAATCTAATACTTTTGGAATGCACATATGGTGATGTTTTCAAAATGTGATTGATCATACAACTGCTAAAACAAATACTGCTGTTCAATATTTGAGCTTGGCATAGGTAGCCTTCATATGTTGTCAGATCTGTTGCATTGTGATTTACATATTAAAGAATAGATATCTTACTTAAATACTTAATATTTTTAGTATATATTGCAATAATTTGAAACTGTCATTATTTTTGCCATGTTCATTGCTTGAGTTTGGTAGTATGAACTATCTTTACCTTTCTTTTTGAAATGTCTGCAGAGTTTAATAGCCACTACATGTGTGGAACACATCTTCCTGTGTCATACCAGCACATGTCTAATAAGAGACAACTAGTTTAGGTCTAGGGAAGCATGAGCAAGGTCTGGCCTTCCATGTCATGGGACTTTTGGGTTCACACTACTCTTCTTGATGGCTGGTGCCTGGC
Organism: Psilopogon haemacephalus; assembly: GCA_013396835.1. Taxonomy (NCBI): domain Eukaryota; kingdom Metazoa; phylum Chordata; class Aves; order Piciformes; family Megalaimidae; genus Psilopogon; species Psilopogon haemacephalus. The sequence goes on along the minus strand of VWZI01006212.1, from coordinate 894,487 downwards.
ACTGCTTTAGGTTCTACAATGGCTCCATGCTGCAGCATTCCAAAACAGCTTTCAGGCTTTCAAGTTGGCAAGTCTTTGCTGGGTTTTAAGTGGTTTTGTGTAATTTTTTTGGCTGTGGGTTTTGGTTGTCTTCCTTACCCCCCANCATAAATGTCAAAGTTTTACAGATCATGTTCTTTAGCCCTCCCTTGTGCTCTGTTTATGTAACATCAGTTTTCAGTCTTTCTCTGGTCTGTGTCCTACAGTAGTTTTTTTGAAAGACAATGAGGGATGCAAATCTTGTAAAAGTAACAAAACATGGTGTGTGCTAATAAAATAACATGCGTCTATTCCATTCAGATGTTCAATACTTGTCACTGTTTCAGATTTGACACATTAGTTAGCTTAAAGGAAGAGACCCATGTGTATGTGGATAAAAACTCAGATAAATGTCTCCTTAAAAATACTTGATTTTAAAAAATTGTGTGCGTTTAAAAAAACCCTAACAACCCAAAAAAAAAACCACCAAAACACCCCAAACCAAACCTACTTAACTTTGAACACTATTTTTTGTATGCGAGTTTACTAGAGCAATGAATATACAGTGATATAGAACCGTACCTCAGTGTGGTGGAATCAAAGCCTGATTTGCTCATTTCTCTATGCAAACTTTATTGAATTGAAAAGAGGTGAGCACTCTCCTGCAAATACTAGGAAGTACTACTATGCTTCAATTCTACAGCAGATGCAGCATGCTAGTTAAAGAGTGCAACTTTGTTTTTCAGTGTGTCACACTGTTGTCTGGGTTGTTGGGTTTTTTCTTTTTTTTTGTTTGTTTGGGTTTTTTTAGTTCCTTGAGTCACTGCTTGTGATGTAGTGTTTGATGCATGTAAATACATTTAACAAAAGAAAGTCTCGAGCTGTTATGAGATAATGATGAAACTCCTGAAAACAGTGTGAGTAAAACATGAGTGTTTAAGTCAGGACATGTCAAGACCTAATATTTGTTACACTTCGAAATATTACATGATTTCTACGTAAGTGTTATTAGGATTTCATGGATCAATGCTTACTTTCTGAACAGGGGCTGACTGCACTAAATTCATATCCTTTGCTTTGGAAAACACTTAACAGAAGGAAAAAAAACCCCACTTTTATGTAAATCTAATATGGATTCTTTCTCATGTGCTGTGGCTTGTAGTCAATAATGAGGGGAAGAAGACCATTCGTATGATATGCCAGAATGGTAGAATTAGCCATAGGTTTCAAATAGACTTGGCTTGTAAAAACTATAATGGTGTAATTTAAAAATAAGATTATTTATTTTATTTTCTCCTCTTCCCCAACTCCTGCCACACCCCCTTTATATTTTTCCTGTCTATGTGGTAACACTCTACAGTGATCATGTCATGACCACAGTTTTCTTACTGTTAAAAAAAAAAATTAAATCAAGTAATTGTTACCTTCTATGGACAAAATGAAATAGTACTTTAAGAAAAACAAACCACAAACAAATAAATTTTGTGTTACTGTGTCAGTTGCTTATGAGTGTCTTCTGTCATGCACTGCTAAGATGAATTAACATTCTTGCTTAGCTGTCTACATACGTAACTTAAAAGTTATATGGGAGACACTTTGTGTGGTGAAAAGTTTCAAAAGATGTGAATTGAGTTTGCAAGAGAGAATAAAACTAGATGTAGACTAAAATTCCAGTTCGTAGCAACTGCATAATGTCCAGTATTTCTGAACCAGACCAGTTTTACATGACTTTTCCAAACAAATGGTCTTTGGCTTTCAGAGTAAACTTAGCAATTTTCAGATAAAATGAATTTTATCCAAAGTCAAAGATGGCAGGTAAAGATAGAGCTTAGTTTGCAGCCCTAACTATGAGTAGCTTGCTGTCTATAATTACTGTAAGTGGATTGTGCCAGCTTCAGTAGCAGTTTATTTTGCTGAAGTATGTGATTTTTAAATACATATATATATTTTCAATAGCATATAGAGGTTCTGTGTGATGAAGCTTTTACTGGCGTTCATTTAGCTTGTGAAATGGAGTAGTGGAAATGTCTTGAGGTAAAAGGCAGTAGGTCTGTATAATGGTAGAGCTACCTCTATCTATGGAAGGTCTTCACTGGTGTGGCATATAGGTGTACTCTGAACATTGCCAGTATTCATTGACATTGTGCTGAGTCGAGCACTATTATCAAAGGTTGCTTGACCAATCTTCTTCAGTGGTTCTCCAAGATAAAGTAGACCCTGGTACACTAATGAAGGCAGTATGTTAATATGTTACAGTGAATACCTTATTTCCTTTCTTCGTATTATTCCAAGTATACCCTTCAAAAGGGAAGTAATCAGGTTTTGGCTTATTGTGTGATCTTGCTGTGCTGCATCAGAAAGCCTGCCCATGAAGTTTACAAAGGTCACACTTGTCACAGAGCTGACTAGCAGTAGAAATTTCCCATCTGTCATTGAGGGCATGTAGTAAATGACATTTTACTAACATATGGAAACATATGTATATAAAAATGAATATTCTTTTTCCCCTGCAGGAATGTTGAATAGTGTTAATAATAACTTCACCCTTTTAATTCCACTTCATTTGTGGCTTAAAAAAAAAAAGAAAAAAAAAAAAAAGAGAGAGCCAAATATAAGGATTTAAACATTCTTTCCTCCTAGTTTGAAACAATTTTCACTATTTATAGCACTTACTTACAATTGATTACAGAGGAATAATTTTGTGGAGTTTATAGTCAGTCACTTGGAAAAAAGTGGGGAAAAACCAGTAAGAGACATAGAGAAGATGCAGAAGGAGGTCTAACCAAAAGTTGCATAACCTGCAGGGTAAAATGAGGTTCTCTTTAAAAAAAAAAAGTTATTGAAGTATCAAGTCTAATTATTAGAACTCAATAAAGTGATATATATTGGTGAGAAACATCAAACTAAATGCATTCATTTGAAGTGGGAATGTATGGAAGACATGTAAAGAGAATGGGGTAGACAGTCTCCTATGGAGACTGTCTACCCTGGTGCTGTGTTAGTGGCTTAGTTAATTTGGTTTTAAGAAAAATCATGAATGGGAAAACCCTTCAATGTAAGAGTTGTAGAATTGGGTGAAGAGGAAAGAAACTTTGAAATGTCTGTACTTGTATGAATTCATTATGAAGAGTCTCTTGCAGTGATGATCTGCTTTCTCAGAGGTGCCTTTGGAGGAAAATTAAATTGTGTGCAAAGCTAGGAGCAGTACATTACATAAATGTGAGTACCAGAAGTAGGGCTTTGGTTTAGGTTCTTAAACAGCTTTTAACATAAGAGGAGGACAGCCAATGGTATGACAGAACCTAAACAGAAAGTTGGACTAGCATATTCTGCTGCTGTGTTGTGAGTCAGAGTAGTATGTGCTGCAAACGTTTTCCTACTCGTGTCATCAGGCCTCCTTTGGAAGTCTAGCAGATAAATAGTTGCAGTAGTGTGGCCTAAATGAAAGAAGAGGGGTTTGGGTTTTGTTGTTTTGTTTTATTTTAATGTATTTAGTTGTGTTTGTTGTTGGTTGGAGGTTTGTTTTTGTTCCTTCACCCCTCCTCAAAAGCAGTGTAGCAAAATTGTCAAAGAAATAACTGGTCACTGGAAGAATGACTTTTTTTTTTCTTTCCAGCCAATGTATACAGCTTTTATTTCAATTATTATAATAATGAAAGTTACAATTTTAAAGTAATATTTGTGAGAATTGATGCTTATAAGGCAGATTAAATGATTGGCACAGGTGGAATGGGAAGAAAATTGTCACTGTCCTTGTTAGCGGTCAAGTGCTGTATAGGTAGCATGGACAAAGAGTAACACCACAGTACCACCAGCATACTTACTAACACTGCTTCAAGCAAATCCTTCCCTACTTTTTTTTTTCCTTTTTTTTTTGCTCTTTACTTATTCTGTTGTTTTATGCAAGTCATCCATCACTACACGTGCCTGCTTTTAACGGTCATTTCCTGCATTCACGTGCTTTTGATGCCGCACCTGTGTTCAACCAGCTCAACACAGACTTGTTTGGAAAGTATCCTGAAGACAGAACTACTGCCCTCTTACTATGCTAGTGGCTATCTCAGCTCAGCTGCTACTTAAACTGACACTTGCTTTGTGAAGTGCTTGGCTTATTATACCATTTGTGTCCAGACTCTTCTGAGGAAGCAAACGGATTATCTCCCACTGTACTCCAAAAGCATGTATGGAAGAATGAAGTTTACTGAAGGTCTGCGAACCGTGGAGATGTGCCTGAGAGTTCTCAGTGGGACATTGTGAATGAGTAGAAAACCAAGTTGGAAACAAGGTATTAGGAAAACCTATTCACTACACACAGTTGTTTGCCTGCAGTTGGGAGCACCTTCCCTTCTTGCAGTCTTTTTCAAGTGTAGATCAGTCCTTTTAAATATAGAGCAGGGAACATCTTGTGTTAAGTAGAGATATGAACCTGAACAGAAGAAGAGGTCAAGCGTGGAAATAAATTCCAGTCAGTACTGGATGACGGAGAAGTCTCTTTCCTCTTGCTGTCTCTTGTTTGAAGAGGCGGTGCTTGAAGTCACTTTGGTAGTGATGAGAAGAGAAGTACAGCTAACTTGAAATTTGCATGAGTATCTAAAAGTGGGTGGCTCAACCCTGTGGTCACCTGCATAATCACATTTTTTCCTGATCAGTAGATGGATATTAAATGTTGTGATAGCCACACTTTGCTTGAATTTTTATATAGAAGTTCTGCTGCTTAGGACACTAGTATTTGAGTGGTGGACGTTCTGAAATAGTTTAATCTAGCCTCATAGTTTGACAGCACACTTAGTTCCATAGACCACTTTTGGAAAAGAATATTGACTCTTCCATGGACTAAAAGCCTCTTACCAGTTTTCTAGTCCTTTGGTCTATTTGTGGTCACAGCTGCAAGTGTGTTCTAGTTATCATAGAGTGATTCAAAGATGCAACCTGGGTGTAAAGTGTTACTCTCAAAAACCATAGCCCCACAGTAGGCTTTGTTTAGATATCTCATACATTTGTGGAAGGGATTAGTAATAGATTTTTTTTTTCTTGGAAGTAATTGGAAAGCAAAACACTAAATCTATTTTGATGTCACTTGGGATAGATTAGTGGGTGTCAAAAGTTATACAATACTTGACATATCCACTGCTGTTAAGTTGGCCATGGCAAAGGGATTACCTGATAATGAATCACCAAGGTTTTTAGCCATTTAAAGGGAATCGTGCTGCTTCCTTGCCCTGGTGGTATTCTCTTTCCTACCCAGGACCTTCTTGTGATGGTTCGTGCTTGGATGTGGAAAACTCCACACAGATGTGCAGGCACCAGTTTGACAGCTTTGTGTTCAGCTTCTACCTTGCTAATTGTTTTTGTGGGATTATTTGGATTGTGTAGAAAGCTTTTTCCAAATCCCCTTTATTACCGAAGTTATTGTTGCCAGCAGGAATAAGATTAAAGGTGCTTAAGTCTGTAGAGTTGTTTCTAATTTGTACGTGTCATTTCAGTGGCATTTGAACAGAACCCTGTTTCTTCCCCTCCCTGCTCCCCTGTGGTACTGTGCTGGAGTTAGGGCTGAGAAGCCAAGCTATTGGAAGAAAATTCATTTTGTTCCCTAATTATTATGCTGGCACTCGGGAGATAATTTTTCCCTTCATGCACTGCCAATTAATATGCAAATGAGCTGATAAATATTTATACTGTGATTTAAATTATGCAGGGAGTGCTTTCAGTGTACTCTGCAAATGAATTGTTCATGGACTTCAAAGTGCTGGCTGCTGTGCTAACGAGAGGAGATTTGCATAAGGCCCTAATCAGGCGCATACTGATTAAGCTTCATTATGGAAACTGCCAGCTGCAATCTTTGTTTCTATTTTATTACAAAAAGGGGAACTTTTCACGCTTCAGTCGCCTTCACAATGTCAGACACAGCTAGTAGGAGAGACTAAAACTCCACAGAGCAACTGAAGTTTCCCTGTTCAGTTGAAGATTGCTATGGTGTAACTGAAGTTGTATTTCTTCCCCCACCTCCCCACTCCCTTTCGTGTACTGTTGAGAGCAGTAGTGTAGATTTGATAGATATTGTCATTCTCCCTTTCCTTGGACTATCTGAACCTGTAGAGGATACCACAGCAATGCTGGACTGCAGCGACTACGTTCTAGGTGGGTACCAGCTCAGCTCTTTCTTATGAGCGTTTAGTATGGAAATAGAGGCTGTGAGGTTGACTATGCATAGAGGCATAATCATGTATGCAGAAGCTAGAGAAGGTGTTTGTAAGGCTGAAGCTCATCAGTGAATCAGCAGCAAGTAGCTGCTTGATAAATAGATCTACCAGGAAAATACATGGCTTGGGTTTGGGGTTTTTTTCCCTTCTTTTTCTCTGCCTTGTTCCAATAGAATTTGTTTCCTCTGCACTGAAGAGATTTGCTGCTAGGCTTGGCTGATAATAATACAGACCTTTTCCTTTCAGGATTTCAATCTGAGAAGCATATGAGTTCTAACAAACACTGGACTTGACTTGCACATCTTTGTGTTACGAATTTTAAAGCATTAAAATGAATGAGAGTCACAATCTCTAAGAATTTAGTAGCTGTATTGAGCAGTTCCCCAACAGAATGTATATTATGTCTGTGTATTTTTAATGTAATGACAAGGTTCTTCATGCGTAATATAAAGTAAGGTGGAGTGCACAGTGGTTGCCATTGATACCGGTGCAAGCTGTGCTTAAGGTTACTGGGATAATATATTTCCTGTGCTGAGATTCCATCAGGATGGCAGCACAGTCTTATATAATTTAAAATTATATGTAGTAACATTGTTCTAATTTTACATTACCTTTTATTTATTTTCAAGGCTCTTTCCCTAAATATCAATGTACCATTACTATTATTGCTATTATTATTTTTAGTAATAATAACTAATAATAGTCCTTTATATAAGCTCATGTCAGAGTAAGAATATATTTTTTGATGGAAAATTTTATAGCAGGCATCTGAATATGAATATTTTCAATAAAATAATTTCTGAAGGATTCCTGGCATGTTTTCACTCATATTGAACTGTTTTTTTCACACATCAGTGAATAATTTTTGCTTTTGCTGTCAAGAATATTGGTCAGTTTAATGGGTGAAAGGAAATAGTTAATAATGTATTTAATGTTAAGATTTTCTGGATGTTTCTAGCTATATACAGCCCATAATACTCCAGTTTGGTCCAGTATCTGCTGCTGCTTCCTTCTGAATACCTTTGAAATGTTACTGGGGTCGTGTGAAAGCCTGGCACAGCACTGCCATGTGGCACCCTCAGCTGTGCCAGCAAAGCAGCAGTACTGAATGTATTCACTCTTGAGAGTTTGATTTCAGTCATGCACCTGCTGCTTTCGATCCTTCCTTCTGTGGAGTGTTTCTAGATAGTGTTGGCAAAAGTTGTAGCCCAGGGCCTTTATTTGAAGATCTACAGGAAAAAAAACCCAACCAAACACCAAAAAACCCATATCAAAATGAAAAACAAAATAGAAGGTGAGGGCATTATGGTGTGTTTCTTTTAGCCCACGTTGTTTATTCTTTTAACTTTAGAGCAGAAATCATGTAAGCGTCTGTAAAGTGAAGAATCTTTTTTGTTTGACCTTTAATTAATCTGTAGGTTTAGTATCCTGCGGATATGTGTCTGTGTTGCTGGTAGCAGTTTTGTTCTTCTGATGTATATCATACCATTTGCAATGGAAATAGTGTCATTGTTCTTGGTGTTTTACATGCAGGAGGCCCACAGATTGAATGAGAAATAGTGAAATAATGGGTGCCATCCTTTGTTTGAACCTGAACAGCACTAGCAAGATGTTTCTTTATCCAACTTGCTGCTTTTTTGCAGCAGGAATATTTGAGGTCTTTGTTAGGGATGAGTCTTTACAGTATTTTTCATTTGGAGAGGCGTTTGGTAGTTGAGGAAACTCTATGCCTATGTTTAGTGCTAGGAATAGCTGAATTTTTTTTCAAAAGTACTTATTTTGCAGCATAGCCTGTCAGAAAAACATATTTTGGCTGCTTTATGAGAAGATATCTCTACAGTTAAAACTCTGTCTTGGGCAAGCTTGCTGGTCATGCAGGGATTTTTGTTGTATGAACCTTGTCATCTAGTGGGAACAGTCAATATGTTGCTTGGAGTTCCATGTGCAGGACAGTCGTGTCTCCCCTCTATGCTTAGTTCTACTTGATCATGAGTATGCTTCATGATGGCTCTAATACTTCAGTTTCTGCAACAAGCTAGCAGAGGAGGCCCTGTGTAGTTTTCTTTGACAGTTTTCTGAAGTGGTTTGGTGAATGGTTCCCATGTTACTGAGAAGCAATCTTCAACAGTTGCTCTTCCTTTCTGTGCTAAATGCTATTGTGAGTTATGCCTATCCTTGTGTCATGGGCCATAAAAAATAGATCTTATGTCCATTAGCCACATCAGCCTATTTTATTTTTCTACCAAATATATTTGACTTCTAAGCCTCTTTTCTCCTTTTGTTATTGGATGAAGACTCTTTGTGGTTGTGTTCACAATAAAGTCTTCCATTCAGTGTTCTTTCAACCTAGGCTAGTTTCAGTCACCAGCTGTGTGTCAAGGAAGGAACTGCTTAAGAAATGAATGTTACCAATAATCACTTCCAAGGTGTGGTGCCATGATCAACACAAGATATGTGCAACTTCTAGATAAAAATGGACTTTGTTTTACACAAAGATGTATCAATACAGAGGGACACTTCAACAACAATTTTTGTGTAGTCAGTGGAACTTCTGTTTCTAGAGTGTGGCTCATTCTATCCAGATGTGGTAAATTATAAAGTACAGAGCCAGGAAGCAATAAGTTCTAAATCTGCAAGCCAAGCAGAGCTCTGTTTTTCAAGACTATGAACTTGTAGCTTTAATTTGCTAAGCATAGGTTGTGAGAAACAGGGCAGAAGTTTCAGCCTTTTTTGCTAAAGCATGACCAAGCAGTTTGCAGTTGGGAAGTTTCTTCTCACTTGTTCTCCCTTTCAAAAAGCCATTTAACCCATGTCTGACTCTACTAAAAGTAATATTGGTAGTTGTAACTCTTTTACATGTGGCTGACAGCTAAAAGATTTAGGCATAGGCACTTTCTGGGAACAGTTGAGGATCTCGAGAGGTTGAGTTAATGTGTCTAGGGAAGATTCTTATTAGTTACAATCCTCTGGGTTATCTAGGCTAGGCCTAACTCGGTTCAACTGCAGCAGTTGTTTACAGTGAGAATTTAATTTGTTTTAAAAATATTTGTATGTCTAATGTTGTGCTTCCTAACTGTTTACTGGAGTTTTTCAAAGATGGATGTCCCTTACCTTTCCTCTCACATGTTGCATTTCTACCTGCCTCCCTCCTCCTCTCACCTGTATTCCCATCCAGTGTTTATCTTTATTCCTGTTTTCATTCAGGCCCTGTCAATGTGCTTTGTTCCTTAAGGCTTGTGCTTGTGTTGCTCTGCTGCTATCACCTCTGTTCTGATAGCCTGAGGGTAGCACTGGTCTGTGGGCTGGAGCAGGTGATAGTACACAGCAGTAGACTGGCTTCTCATTTCCAACTCTTATAGACTGCCAAGCAGTGATGTGTCTGGGCATTCTTATAAATATCTGGGGAAATGATGCAGTAGTTAACGCTGTTGTGGTGTTCTTCTTCAGCCAGTTGGTATTTTGGAAGTCATTGCTTTGATGGAAAGTACATGAGAAAGGTAACCTTTTAAGCATCTAACAAGAGAAAATCTTGGAGTAGAGTGTTCTTCTGCATTCATTGAACTTGCACTTTACTTGTTATGGGGATGGAACAATGTGCTTAAGGATTTGCTTATGCTTCATTTTATATACTGATCTGTCTTTTAGTTTTGTGACAGTGTGGTACACTGAGGTTGGTAGCAAGGAATTGGGAGGTAATAAGCTGGAGAGCTGATGCTGTACACAGAACATTTGTACAGATTTGTACATAAGAAAACTATTCTCTTGTCATTTAAAGAGCCCCTCTGCATTGCACTATGTTCAGTTTACAGGCTTTGAAGCCAAGAGCAGATTTTTTCAACAGATGTACCTAGACAGATAAAGAAGATAAATGATCTTTGTTTATTTGTATGTATACTTGTTTTGCATGAATACATATAAAATATAAGTATCAATCACAATCCTGTAAAATGAAAATGCAGTATTAGAAAAATGGCATTTATTTAGTTATGACTGAATTTCCTTTCTCTTATGGGTGGAAAAAGACCAATGCAAGGCCATGGTGGTTAGACATGTTTGGGTTTTTTTCCTTCTATGAATGTCTTTGTGCTAAAAATTAAGTTTGTGCCTGTCTTTGCCCTCCAGCATGTTGTCTTTTATTCCCTTATCACTATATTTCAGCACATAGGAATAATGACAGATTTTAGAACAATATTTATTGTTTATTAATATTTATGTGGGAAATTAATATTGTGTTCTACTGATGATCATTGTTTCTATGTTATAATATGGATTAGGGTGAAGCACATACCAAAATTTTCATGTTCTATACTTCCCTAGATTTGTTGGTTGCTACCCTCTCCCCCTCCTCATTTTATCTTTATTTCTGTTTTAATGCAGACTCAAGAATGAACAATCCGTCAGAAACCAGTAAACCATCCATGGACAGTGGGGATGGGAACGCAGGTAAGAAAAAAGGGATTGATTCATGGATGTTTGCTGATGGAATTGAACAGAAACTAAAAGCAGAATTTCTTTACCAGTTTACTGGAACTGAAAGCAAAAGAAAAGAACCTCCCTAACACATATCTACTGTTTTAGAGACTTAGGAGCAATTTTCTCTTGCCATTAATCCTACTATATGCATGATCCCTTTTCCTCACTTTATCTGTAAAGTTTCTGATACTGTGAAAGGTGTGGTGGCATTAGCTCTCCATATGTAGTTTTATTTTTTTAGCTTGCAGAGCTGATCTGTGACACCTCTAACTTCATATTGGTTTGAAATTTTCCTTGGCAAAGATACAGGCCCCTGCCTGATGTTATTTCCATTGAGCTCTCACAACAGTTCTCAACAACAAAACCAAGGAGGAAAGCATGATTTCTCACATTTGAAAAATAAATAAAGTGTTAGGTGGCCTTTCTGTAATTTTGTCATGTATTAGAACAGAACATTGAAATTTGGCTGGGAGGAACAGCCTTTATGTCAGGGCATAACGTGCCTTTTGGCACATCCATAGATGGGGCCAAGTTCCAATCCATTGAAGAAACTTGATAAGCCACTACATCTTGATCATATCAATTGTGCTTTAATTACTTTCTAGAGGTAATCTAATGTTCATCTTTGTATCCAGAGAAATGACAGTTCCAAATGGAGAGTAAATAATTTAACCTAACTCAGTCTTCTCTGAAGTTGGAATAGCATTTGGGAAGAGACTTTTAATGACAAGGAGCTTGTTCTTGGTGCTTTGAGAGAAATCTGGTTATCTCGTATGAGGAAAATTATTTTTCTTCTTCTTAGTTCAACAGCAAGAGTTTAAAATAAAAGTCTGGAACTCTGAAAATAACAATTTATTTCATTTTATGCTGCTGTAATCTCATTCTGTGTGCAAGGTGTTATTCAGTCACTCTCAGCTCTACTGTTCCTGATGCTGATCTGAGAGGATGTATGTTTTCTGCCAATGCATGAAGTCACTCAAAGTGAATTCTGCTCACTTATTAATGTGTATTCTGTTACTGGCATCTCATTTTTTACTATTTCTCCTATATTTGTAATAGGAGAGGTGTCAATTCTTTTTACATACAAAAATAACTTCATTTGTATTTAATACTGGTTTAGAAAGACAGAAAGCATTATTTTAAAAAACATGTGGGTTGTAAATCTTTCATAGTCACAAACAGCATCAAGAGGAGAATGGTGTTAAATATCCCTCTAGAATCCTTGTAACTAGAAGGTGTGTGTTAATCTCTGAGTAAATGCATACTTGCTGCTCTGTGTGAATACAGTTCCCTGGATATGCTTTCTCCAAAGTGTGCATTCCCAGTGCACTTCCTTTTGTGCCACTTTAACTAGCAATTTCACCTCAACTGAGTTGTTACAGAGAACTTAATTTATACAAAGGTAGTCCATTGTTATAGAAGCACTGCATCTGCTTCGGCAGATTTGTCTCTCCTAGACAAGTTCTTCATCAGTGTGAAGGTATGGGTCATGGTATAGATAAATTGATGTATTGTAAAGCTGCATGTAGGTCCTTTCATTGCAAAAGAGAATTAATAATAGGGTTAGTTACTACAAAAATTTGTGTTTGGGCCTTTCACACATCCCGTTTCTGTAATTTTTATGTTCCTAGTTATTCCTCTCAGTTTTGTTTCCAGACTTTTTAGATAATGCAAACTAAGGTAACCTAGAATTTGTGAGGACTCTCTATTCTGCAGTCATTGTTTTGGTTTTAAATGTAGTACTTGCAAACCACTGCAGGCAGTGATTAATTGTTTTTGTGACTGTCTTTGGAGGCCCAAACATCAGCTATATTAGTCAACTGGTAGATTGTAAATCCTGAAAGTAATACTCATGCCATGTAATATTGGGCTTCTGATCAGAGTACTTTGATTATGATTTTTGGCTCTATGTATACTTAGTAAGAAGTCAGTCTTCAGCTCAGATGCTAAAACACTGTTAAGTGATTGATATTTTCAGAGATTGATTCTTTTTTCAGTTTCCATAAGATGAAAGTCTATAGGCAAGTGAGAGAGAGGCCATGAAATATTATTTAACTTCTAAAATTCTGGACAAACATAAATGCTGAACTTCTTACCAGTACTATGGACGAGAAATCAACAGTTTGAAAGTATTGGGGATAACTCATGCAGAGAGTCATCTGCAAATGCGCTCCTGATGCTGGTAGATGCCTCCCAGAGCACAGTACATATCCTTGTTAGTTTTGAAAACTTTCTCCTTGTCTGCTTTGCTTTCCTGAGTCCTTTATTGGACCTTACTCCACATCTCTTCAGACCTGTAGTTTCTCACTGCTCTTAGTTTCTTATGCAGTTTGTAAACTTAGACTAAATTCTGATTATTATGATCTTGATTGAGGAGGGAGTAAGTTGTTTTACAGATTGTAAGAGCAGTGTTACCCTAACTGCTCCATTTTGTCATGTCTTTGTTCTCTGCAGGTAGAATTCCAAGACAGCATAAACTAATCTACATTCAAGATGTCCTAGTACTTGTATTGGTGTTTTTGATGTTGGAGAGCTGTTAGATCAGCTCTAACAGTTACAGGAGCTGGGATGGAGATAGAAAAAAACATGTTTGGGATTGTTAAAATTGCAATACTTGTGATTGCATATGCCACATCTGGTAATCACCATGGGTTTTTTGCTTTTAACTCTTGAGCAGAAGTGGCATTCTCATCCTCTTCATGTTCTTAGGATATAGTGATGTTCCGTTTCTGACAGCCTTGTTTTCCAGCCTCTGTCAGATTTCTTTGTTTCCACAATTCCTGTGGAATTATGCTTATAATGCTGCATCCTTATGAGTACCTTAAGAGCAAGGCCTCTCATATGCTGAACTCAGAATAATTTTCCTGCAATTCTTTAAAAGACATAGACATCTCATGATAAATGTAAGCCACTGAGGTGGCATTGCTTCCAAAACTTAAGGCTACACCTGAAGGGGAAGAGACATTATGCTTCCAAATGCCAAAGAAATTTTATAGTGCGAGTAGAACAGAGAACAGGTGTGACTTGGGTTTTTTCTCCAAACTTGGTTTTGGTAGGCATGGACAGAAGGGAGTTCAGAGTCCTTCAAGGCTGAATTTGAAGAAAATGCTGTTTTGTGTCAGTACCTTTCTAAACTGTTTTTTTGGGACCCGTGGAGATTTTTAACCTCACTCTTGAAACTGGTTTGTTCAAAACTATCAATTCTAGGAGGCACTTTCAGATTCCTATATTAAGAGTGAGCAGAAGCATTAATTGGACCTTTTTTTTTTTTTCTGCACACATGCACAGAAGTGCTCTTCTAAGATGTTGGCATGATTTGAGGTTCTTTTTGGAAGATAATTAACTAAAACAGGTTCACCTGTTTATTTAAACTGAGGCTTCCAGCCTAGTCCTCTTAGAAATTGCTTGTGGGGTTTTTTTTTTGTTTGTTTTGGTTTTTGTTTCTTTTGTTGTTGGTTTGGTGGTGGTGGTGGTTTTTCCTTTTCATTCCTGCAAGTTTCCAGTTGGAAATACCTTTCTTACCCATGTTGGTTTCATTGTTTGTTGTGTGATGTGGGTGGGGTTTTTTTGTTTGTTTGTTTGTTGCTGTTTGATTTGGTTTTTTGGGGAGGTGTCCCTGACCACACATTGAAAACTGTTTCAAAGTATCTGCTTAAATTAGGAAGTTGTACATTGTTTCCTTTGAATTACAGTAGCTGTTTGTCAGGAAATTTTTTTGGTGTTTTGGGTTTTGTTGTTTGGGTTTTTTAATAATTTGCACAATCATCTTCCCACTCCCTCTGGCCTCTTGCATTGAGAGGATTCTGCATTTTACTAGAACGAATAAAAAATATATGAGATTCTTCTAGCTCTGTCCAGCTGTCTGCATTGAGAGGATTCTGCAGTTTACTAAAAGGAATAAAAAATAGATGAGATTCTTCTAGCTCTGTCCAGCAGACCACCTTATCTACCTTTCCTTGGAGAAATGCATTCCTGCTGCATTCATTCAGGATGAGTTCAGAGCAGTGGTAGCCATTCCAATCACTGTATTGGATTTTTAGACTCATAAAGCAAAGTAATTTAAGTAGTTGAAAATTTGAATATTTGTTACATGTCTGTGAATCTTTGGCTGAACGTATGCCTTTTAAGTCTGTAAACCCTGACCCCAAAGCACAGAATAAAAAAATTAGGAGTAGACCAACTGTTCCCCTGTAGCACCTACACCAAAGATGTATGAAAGGCATTAAGTATACCTTACATGGGTGCTGGAAAGCTTGGCTGTCTACTTTGTATATGTATTTAACTGAACACTGGAAATTTAATCTGTGTAAGATTTTTTGTAGGTCACAATAGCAGTGTCAGATATTGGACGGTGGTTTTTACTAACCAAATCTTACGCCTCATGGCTTTTGCAAATGTTTCTAAGGGATAGCAAACGCCTATATTTTAACAACTGCAACTCTTCTACATTTCTCTTTTAGAGAAAAATGGAAATGATGGAGTAAATTTTGAAGTAAGAGTTACTTGAGCACCTGTCCATAGACACAGAACAAAATTTAATGTCATAATGATTAAACATGCAAGTCTAAAGCTGGTTTTACTTCATTTCAGTCACACCATTTTTAAGAGTGCATCCCCTGTCCTAGAAATTCCATACATTCAGATGCATTTAGAATCTTTCTTCGTGTTAGGCAGTGTAGGTAGTAATACCCAACATACAAAACCAGTTGTTTGTAATCCCTAATGTTATTTTTAATAATCTTCCCACATAATGAGTCTTAAAAGTTTGTAGTTATTTCTTTTAGCAGACGTGAATTCTGTAGTGTGCTTTTGTGGATTTTTCTTCTCATTTGTTGTTCTTCTCTTATCTAGATTATTTGGGGATAGTTTTGGAGTTTTTGTTGTCATCTTAGATGTTTAGGGAGAAGTCAACAAAAATATCACAAAATAATTTGGTTTTAGTTGTATGAAAGTGGGTGAGGGCAAAAGTAAAGCCAGGCAGTTACCCTGTGTAATGAGAGCTTTGCACAAACATTCATGGAAATGTGGAGTAGAGCATGGCCCAAAATTGCTATGTATGTGCAGTACTCCTGTTTTCATCAAGCATTGTTTTACCTTAATGAAAGGTACCTTTATATGAACCTTGTCTTGCCACTTACTGAACTTGAGCAATGTCTTCAGCTACTGGATAGAGTACATGAAGAATGGAAACTCACTTTAACCTTAGCAGCATGCACATTTGGTTCTGAAATCATAGCAGAGAAGGGTGGGATAATAGTGTGCATAGAACAAGTAAGATGATAGAATCTAAAGAAAATCATAGAATGGTTTAGGTTGGAAGGAACTTCAAAGATCATCCAGTTACAACCCCCTGCCATAGGCAGGGATGCTTCCCACTGGATCAGGTCACTCAAGGCCCCATCTGGCCTGGCCTTGAACACCTCCAGGGAGGGAGCAGCCACAACCCAGCCTGGGCAACCTGTTCCAGTGTCTCACCACCCTCACTGTAAAGAACTTCATCCTAANAGCCTATCCTCATAGCAGAGATGCTCCAGCCCTCTGATCATCTTCGTGGCCCTCCTGTGGACTCTCTCCAGCAGATCCATGTCCTTCTTGTGGTGGGGGCTCCAGAACTGCACACAGTACTCCAGGTGGGGTCTGACAAGAGCAGAGTAAAGGGGGAGAATCCCCTCCCTTGCCCTGCTGGCAACGCTTCTCTTAATGCATCCCAGGATGTGGTTCTCTGTCTGGGCCCCATGTGCGCACTGTTGGCTCATGTTGAGCTTTTCATCAACCCAGACCCCCAGGTCCTTTTCCTCAGGGCCACTCTCCAGCCTGTATTTGTGCTTGGGATTGTGCCAACCCAGCTGCAGGACCTTACACTTGGCCTTGTTTAATTTGATGAGGTTGGCCTGGGCCCACCTCTCCAGCCTGTCCAGGTCCCTCTGGATGGCATCCCTGCCCTCTGGCAAGTCGACTGTGCCACACAGCTTGGTGTCATCCACAAACTTGCTGAGGGTGAAAATATGATGCTAATGTTGTTCACTTGACAAATGCTGTATTATCAAAGTCTGGAAGTGACACTGTTTTCCATCCCCACTCTCCTTCAGTAACAAATGTCAGTTCTTGTGACTCTCAGAGTGTTTTTATGTTACGTAGTATTCAGAGAATAGCTGGAGACTTAATTCTTATCCAATTTCATAGAAATACTAAGTAATACATTTTAATATATTTTCTTTCACCAGGCACACAAACGAATGGCCTGGACTTTCAAAAGCAGCCTGTGCCTGTTGGAGGACCAATCTCTACGGCCCAGGCCCAGGCCTTCCTTGGGCACCTTCATCAGGTAAGAGAATACCCCTTTCAAAGTAGGGGTTGTATGAAGACAGCTGCTCCTGTATGTTTTATGTTTGCTTTCTGTGAATGATGGGTAGTCACATAAAGAGATGTGCAGTAGGTGACGTGCTTAAATAGCTTCGGATGGGAAGAAGTTGTTACTGTGTCACTCACTTCATTGCCAAAGGCATGAAGATGGGTAAGACTTTTTGGGGAAACTAGAAAGCCCCTCTTTGGTGAGTCGAGTAGCAGCCATCACAGAAACCCGTTGGGATGACTTCCACCACAGGAGTGATGCAATTGATGGATACCAACTTTTCAGAAGGGATAGGCAAGGGTGAAGAGGTGTTGGAGTGACCCTCTATGTTAGGAAGACACATGAAACCATACAGATTAACAAAGGTGATGATACAGTTGAGTCCTCGTGAGTAAGAATCAGAAGTAAGGCTAGCAAGACTAATACTGTGGTGCTGAACTGTTACAGACCACCCAACCAGGGTGAAGAAATAGATTATTTTTTAAATAAGCAGTTGAGAGGGATTTCACAATTATTACACCTTGTTTTCATGGGAGACATCAACTTTCCAGATGTCTGCTGGAAATAGAAAACACCAGAGAACAGTCCTGGAGGTTCCTGGAGTGTGTAGATGATAACTTCCTAACATAACTGGTGAGGGAGCCAACTAGGGAAGGTGCCCTCCTAGACAGTTTCCTGTGAATATGGAAAAACTTGTGGGCAATGTAAATGTTGGAGCTGTCTAGTGTATAGCGATCATGAGATGAATGAGTTTTCAGTCCTTGGGGAAACAAGGAGAGGGCTTAGTAAAACAGCCACCTTTGACTTCTGAAGAGCAGACTTTGCCCTGTTCAGGAAACTGATTCGCAAATGCCCTTGAAAGGCCCCCCAATGGATATAGGAGTCCAGGAAGGCTGGACATACTTCAAGAGGGAAGTCTTAAGGGCACAGGAGCAGGCTGCCCCTGTGTGCCAAAAACCAAATTGGTGGGGAAGGACACTGACCTGGATGAATAGGGACCTTAGGCTGGACCTCAAAAATGAAAGAGGAAGAGTTCAAAAGAAAGAGGACTATAAAGATACAGTGAAGCTATGCAGGGAGAAAATTTGAAGAGCCAAAGCACAGATGTTAAGGGTAATAAAAAATGCTTTTATAAATTAATTAACGAAAGGATGACTAGGGAAAATCTCCATACTTCATTGGATGCAGAGGGAAACAGTGAGTAAGGATGAGGAAAAGGCTGAGGTGCTTAATGCCTACTTTGCCTCGGTCTTTAGTGCTGGGACTAGCTGTTCTCTGGACAGCCAGACTCATGAGATAGACAGGGAGAGGATGCTGAAAGAGATCATCACAATAAGAGTGATCTGCGATGCCACTTACATGAACACAAGTCTGGATGGGCTACAGAGTGCTGAAGGAGTTGGCAGATGTGTTTGCCAAGCCACTTTCCATTACTTACCTGAAGTCTTGGCTAGTTGTGGAGGTCCCAATGGACTGGAGGGTAGCAAATGTGACACCTATCTACAAGAAAGGAGGATCTGGGAAACTATAGACCTGTCAGTCTGACCTTGGTACCAGGGAATGTCATGGAGCAGGTCATCTTGAGGGCTATTACATGCCATATAGAGAACAGCCAGTGGATCAGGCCCAGTCAGCATGGGTTCATGAATATCAGGTTCTGCCTGACAAACCTGATCTTCTATGACAAGATGACCCAACTACTGGATGAGGGAAAGGCTGTGGTTATTTTCTCCCTAAACTTTGGACAAGCCTTTGACACTGTTTTCCCACAAAATTCTTATAGACAAACTGGCTGCTCATGGCTTGGATAAGCATACGGTCTGCTGGATAAAGCACTGAGGGTTCTAACAGACAAGCAGCTGAACCTGAGCAAGCAGTGTGCCCAGGTGGCCAAGAAAGTCAATGGCATCCTGGCTTGTAGTAGAAAGAGTGTGTCTAACAGAAGTAGGAAGGTGTTTGCCCCTCTGTACGCAGCACTGGTGAGGCCACACCTAGAGTATTGTGTTCAGTTTCGGGCATGTCAATACAAGAGGGATGTTGAGGTGCTGGAGTGAGTGCAGGGGAGGGCAATGAAGCTGGTGAAGGGCTGGAGAATAAATCTTACGAAGAGCAACTGAAGGAGCTGGGGCTGTTTAGTTTGAAGAAGAGGAGGCCAAGGGGAGACTTTGTGACTCTCTAAAACTACCTGCAAGGATGTTGTAGAGAGGTTGATGCTGGTCTCTTCTCACAGGTAACTAGAAGAATGGCCTCAAGCTGCAACAGGGTAGGTATAGACTGAACTGAAAAATCGTTTCATGGAAAGAGTGGTCAGGCATTGGAATGGGCTGCCCAGGGAGGTGGGTGAGTCACCAACCCTGGATGTGTTTAAAGGTTGTTTGGATGAGGTGCTTGGAAATATGGTTTAGAGGTGAACTTTGTAAAGTTAGTGGTTGGACTTTGTGTCTAAAGCATTTAATTAAAAAAAAAAAAATTAAACCTCAATGGATATACCAAGTGGGAAGGCAGGGTGAAATTTACTCTTTTTGTTAAAAAATTGCATTTGATAAAGGATTGGAAAGCGGCTCTGTGGAAAAAGACCTGGGAATACTGATGGACCATGAGTCAGCAATGTACCCTTGTGGCCAAGAAGACCATTTATATCCTGGGGTGCATCAAGAAGAGTGTGACAAGCAGATTGAGGAGGAGGGTAACCTCTCTGCTTTGCCCTCATTTAGAGTACTATGTGCAGTTCTTGGCTCCACAGTTTCAGAAGGGCAGGGAACTGCTTGAAAGGGTACAGCAAAGGGCTATGAAGATGATTAGGGGACTAGAACATCTCTTTTGTGAAGGACTTGGGGCTTTTTAGCCTAGAGAAGACTGAGGAAGTATCTTATCGATACTTATAAACTCTTAAACAGTGGGTGTCAGTAGGGTGTAGCCAGCCTTCAGTGGTGTCAAGTGACAGGATGGGAAGTAATAGGCACAAACTTGAATGCAGGAATTTCTATCTAAACATGAGGACGAACTTCTTTACTTTGAAGGTAGCAGAGTACTGTAACAGGCTGCCCAGAGAGGTGGTGGAGTCTTCATTTCTGTAGTCACTTAAAACCTGTCTCAGTGCAGCCCTCTGCACCCTGCTCTAGGTGAACTTGCTCTGGCAGTGGGGTTGGACTAGATGATTTCTGAAGGTTTGCTCCAACCTCTGTCATTCTATGATTCTGTGTATTGACCCAATAACTGTGAAAGTTCTGAAACTGTCACTATTTAGTTAAAAAATAGAAGTGTGTTGAATGGCAGTCAGTACTATTTCTGGTCTTCCAAGTTTTTACATGTTAAGTAGAAATGCAAAGTAATCACACTTACTAAGTATATATGGTTTGTGAGTTTAAAATTTTTTTAAAAGTTACTTGAAAGGCTTGTCAGATGATATTCAGGTTTCTACTACTATGCCTCTGTTCTGTTGCTGCTGTATTTAGGAAATCAAAGCTGAACTTCAGATGTAGGCTCAAGCAAAATGGGGCATCCTTAGGTGAAGGAAAGTATAAGGGGCATTTTTGGTAGTTTTTTATCTGTTCATACTTGATGTCTGAAAACAAATGTCCTAATTTCTTTCCCTTCCTCAGCACCAAGTTAAAGTTTAAAATGCTGTACCTAATTGGCTGACCTTGAATGCTTGAGGTCTGAGGTTGCACAGTTATTGTGGTATAATTGACGTACCGAAGCTTTTATGCCCTCTTTTAAGAGCTCTGAATTGCCACTGTATTGTATGGAACATTTTACATGGCACATAATTACAATTTTCCTAGTACATTGGGTTATATAGGACCTAGGGAGTGCCACTGTTTGAATTTGCTTCTCCAACAGGCTGTTTGTAGACTGCCTTTATGTGGAGAAAAGCTGACTAGTTTTCATGGCTTGTCAGTATGTGTTTAACATGGAGATATACAGCTGCTCTGCAGAATTTTGTGGTTTATTCTTTGTTTTGTTATATAGGTTGATCCAGGGAAGTAATTGTATTTAGCACAGTGCTTTATCTTGCCTTGAAATTGTATTTATTTAAACAGTTGTCAGGATCTTTATAACTTCATGTTTGATAAAGTGTGATTCACTTCTTGAAACTCTAGTTCAAAAGGAAAATCTCAGCTATTCTTTCATACACCTGTGGGTGTGTGGAAATCTATTGTCAAACTGTCCTCTTCTAGTGTGGCTGATGTTAGTGGGGTGTTATTCAGCCTTAACACACTGCTTTCCTCCAGACTAATAGAAAATTATTAGTCTAATAGAAAATATTAGATTATAGGCAACATTCAAGAATTGTTTCATTTCTAGTTAGAAAATGTTTGTGTGATGGAAGGGGTGTTGTAATTGCATTTAAAGATGTTTTCAGGAATATGCTGTTGGTACCCAAGTGAGATATCTTTATAGTCTTCTATGTGGTGTTTTATTATTATGTAGTTTTAAAAGTGTTATTTCTGAATACATTTTGGATGGCAGGCCATTACGGTTTAGTTTATTCTCTGTTAATTCATATTAAAAGCTCAAACTACATCAACTAATGATATTTTACTTGTGGTAAGGACAAGCATTTCCAGGATTGTTTGCTTAGGTGTAGAACATGCTTAGTAAGTCTAGTAGTTCTATCTGAAGTGGTGGGAGGTATTTCCAAGGTGACCCTTAAGGACTGCCTGCTTGAATATTCAGTTATTAATTTCATGTGCTGCAATTTAAATTAAAACTCTCCTTCCTGCGCTTGCAGATATGTGGACTCTCTTTTGTGATGTATATTATGTGGGCACATCTTTTTATGGAGGAAAGAGCATTGCATTTTGTGTTGCTTTATTGTGTCCTTATGTGTTGTCTAGTTTTTAAACGAGCAGTGGTTTTCAGAGATGTCCAGAGATGGAATTTGCTACAGCTGTAACTCTGACCTTTGAAAGTGGTAGTAATTAATTACAGAGTGTTCCTTCTTTATAGTAAGAGTGGTGGAAAAACAAGACTGGAGTGATTAAAACCATCTTCTTAGCACTTGCTTTACAGATGAAATCCTTATTAGAGGTGGAAAAAACCCCACTATATAAATCTCACTTGCTGAAGTGGTGTTTTTTTTTTTTTTTACTTCAAATCCACAAAAACTTCTTTGGACCTTTTAATCACAAACACTGAATTCAGGTTTTGAGTATACCTGAATCAATACAGCCTTTGTGAAGCATCTCTAGTCCTCTGTATTGAGATCATCTATTTTGTGACTGAAGACTGAAAATACTTGAAATGGGTTGATTTGAGGAAAAGTGTTTATATACTGTGGGTTTTGTGCTATGCAGGTGATTGCTCCTTGTATACGTAAGCAGGTGAATGCAGTGTGCATATTTGGGATAAGAACTATTCTGAAATATTGGAAGGATGGTGATGGCTTGAGCTCTAATACCCTCCCCTGAAGCTTGGATTTTTTTTTTTTTTTTAACAAGGATAGTAATAGCCTGTCCACCCTAAAATGCTCTGTCAACTCAATTTCATGATAATATCTAGATCCCTAGGCAGGAATACATTCAACCAGAGGTAGACAAATAACACTGTGGAAGAGTATTACAGATTTTTTTCAGCCTGGAGCATAACTCTTATTTCACTGTTTCAGGTGTTAGAGAGGCATTCATTGTTCTTGGCAGAGGTTTTTTTGGGGGTACCAGTGGAGAGGTTGTTAGCCTTGGTGTTTTGGTTTTGATTGGTTTTAGTTGTTTTTTGTTCTCTCTTTTTTTTTTTTTTTTTAAGTTTTATTTCTACATTGTTAAAGATTTCTGTGGATTCTACAGCATTTCATTTCCATCTTTGCACTGTATTGTAGGTCCAGCTCGCTGGAACAAGTTTACAGGCTGCTGCTCAGTCCTTAAATGTACAGGTAAAGACAGTTTCCTGGTGGTGCTTTTCCTTCTCTCATTCCAAACTGAATTATGGTCCCATTAAGTTTTTAACCTATGATATATTGCACTGATTTTTTCTTTCTGGCTGGTCTGGCAAGTGAATAGGTAGGAATGAATAATAGTTTTACAACTGTAAATCAGGTTGACAACTAGAAGCATTCAGAAATTGGAGTTAAAACATGCAGTGATCTTAACTTTATACTGAATTTCAGTCAGGTGTTTTATCACAAAAACTATAAAACCCCAGGATTATTTAATGTTCTTCCATTTATTCAGTAATTTTAAACATAGCAAGTATTTGCAATTTGTGCTTGCTTCTGGAAGCTGGATATAGGAATGTAACATTAACTATGTAATGTGGGTAGTGTAGATTGCTTTTGTAAATAACAGTGATTTCAAAATAAGTCAGAGTAATTGTTTAATGTATGTGAGACAACAAAGCTTTCAAACTTGTTTTATGATGCTGAACACTTCAGTGTATCAGTTAACGTGCCACTTCCTCTCACTGCTATATTAACAGGCAAGGGATGCAGTTTTATTGAAAACTGTTTTCAGTATTGCCTGTTATTAAAGAATGTAGGTAATGCATTACATGAAATGCAGTAGAATGTGGACCCACTTATACATAATAACAATTTGGAAAGAAGAGAAGGTATAGTGACCTTCCTTTCTAAGAGGAAGGAGGCAGAAAATTGCTTTGGTTGCCATGGTAAACTTCCATCCCTGAGAGAGATGTTGGCAAACAGGCTGTATCTCTAGTGCAGAATGTTTACAGTCCTGCGCTGTAATTATCGCTCAATGACTGGCAGAATTAATCAGAGTCTTTATGTTAATTAGCCTGCTCTGCAGTCCCTAAAACAGGTGGTGGAAAATATGCAAATCTATGCAGAATTTTAATGTTCTGCATAACCAGTTTTAATTATCATAAAACTCCCTCACCCTCTTCATGCACTTGCATTTCCTCCCTCATGTCTTCACAATTTCTTATTTAAAAGAAACCAACAAAACACAACCACGCACACATGAATTTCAACCCCCCTCCCATCTTTTAAATAAATCAGCATTCAATTAAATAATTTTAAACTTTGATTATTTAAAAGCACTGTATATATTATGTATTTTGCTGTAGCTGCATAAACCTATGAGGGTTTCTCAAACCAGTTTCATACAAGCCAAGAGTATGATTACTTAGAGGTGCAGGATGCAGATAAAAAGACAGAAAAAAAATCTCCTTTCCCGTGTCCCATTGTTCAGGATTTTAGGCAATGAATAATTTTAACAACCTTTTCTTTCTTTATGTTGAAAGGTAGTGTCAGCTTCAGTTGCATTGTGTAAAATTAAATGAGATCTGAAAATAATGCCAAAGAGTTACAAAGGACCTGAGAGTCGTTTTTGTTTTGTTTTAAACTTCATTACCTGCAGACATGTTTGAGTAATCCTAGCTGAGATGGTGAGCATATAGAGCTGTTGCTTAAGCACACTCTTACAATAAACCCAAGGGCTTTTTGTATGCAGATGAAAGATATTTATTGTGCAGTGTTAAGATAGCAGTGTTATACATTAACATCTGTTTTACACTATAAAGAGTTGTTTGGTGTGTGTATATACATATATTTTATTTTTTTTAACTAGTCTAAATCTAATGAAGAATCTGGGGACTCTCAGCAGCCAAGCCAGCCTTCCCAGCAGCCTTCAGTGCAGGCGGCCATACCCCAGACCCAGCTCATGCTGGCCGGAGGACAGATCACTGGGGTAAGATTTACCCAAGTATACTGCAGTAAGCCTCCTGTCCAGAAAATGATTGCAGTATCTACAGCAGTCCCTGCAGAACTCAGTGAAGGTTATTGTCATTTCCTTTAACATAGGAGGAAACTTGAGTGAAAGAGACAGAAAATGTCTTAAGAAAAAAAACAACTATACTTTCGATCTTTGGGGTTTGTTGCAAAGTGCTTGCTTAAAAATAAGCTCTCTCTATTCTCTGCATCTGTCTTGATTCTGCAATGAAATTAGAACCTGGTGCATGCACAAATGATGTCATAAAAAGGATTTAATTTTTTTTTTTTTTGCAAAGTGAAACACAAGGGCATGAGACTAAATACATAGCTGGGTGAGGAACAAAAATCATGGGAACTGACACGCATTACTTCTCAAACATTAGTTTTTTAGTAGCTATATTAGTACTTGTTTTAGCCTGTCCAACCTGTCTGTTTTTAACCTACCAGTTTGGAGGGGGGGGTTAATTGCAGAGAATAATATATGGCATAACTTGGTTTAGAATTACTAGTGTTTCTGAATTGTTGTAAATGCTTTCAGTTACTTAAGAGAAATATAGTAAATTGGCTGGTTTGATTAAAGAATTTGCCTCCACGTAATTCACTTTGCAGTCTTAAGAGTTTGCATACTAATAAGGAATTTAGGGCAGTTGCTCCAACCATGTATTAGTAATATGAAGTATTAGGTTACATCATCTCTACACTTGTGTTAAGTGATATCTTCAATTCATGTTCAATTGTTAAGTCTTCTTGGATGCTAGCGTGTAAATGTCCTACTTAGTTTTTGGTTAATTCCAATGAAAATTCTAGAAGTGAGACTGCTTTAATACATTATTAATGCCTAGCATATTTTACTATTTTTTTCCCTCATTCTCAAAAAAATACGGGTTTGTTTGGATTTATGATTGTCTGAAGTAGTGAAGCATTCAAAACTCCAGGTACATATGGATTGTAGTAAATATGGGCATCAAGATTCATTTACATGTGAAGTAGAGGCGGCTGCCACCTGTTTCACAGAGATAATGCATGTTTGGGAAAGGGAAGGGATGTAAACTTGCCAGCTCTATTAAAAAAAAAGAAAAGGCAGATGGAGGGAGACCTGGAGAGAAACAAATCGAGCTCATGTTCTTTACTTATATCTTAGGGTATAATGGAAATGATGGAATATGGCAGGGTTTCATGCTAATGTGAAGCAGCTGGGGTGTTATCAGTTTGTTCAGTAGCCATAGCCAGCATTCCTGCTTCTCATTCATCTCTCTAATCGCTTATGTTCTGCTGGGTGTAAATTTCCTTTCAAATTCTGGCAATATTGATTCTTTTCTTCTGCTTGTTACTTGATTACATTTTCCCTGAACTTGGTAGGATCGTGAAGAAAACTTTACTCTTAAGTTAGGTTCTGCAGGTTCCAGTAAGTGCAAATGTTCCTATTCATGTGGTTTGGTTTATGTCAGGTCTAAGTTAGATAGGCTTCTACACTGTGTTGAGTAGTCAGTTGTCCTTACTTTAGGCCAGTCATTGGCTAGTTAAAGGCTTAACGGTAGTAGTAGTTTGAGGAATGTCTGGTTGATATAACTAGTAACAAGCTAGCTAATGACTTTGTAGCTGAAGCAGCTCTTTCCATTATTAATGGCTGTGTTTTCTAATTATTTGTAGCTCACGTTGACGCCAGCCCAGCAACAGTTATTGCTACAACAGGCGCAGGCACAGTTGCTGGCAGCTGCAGTGCAGCATTCAGCCAGTCAGCAGCACAGCGCTGCTGGTGCCACCATCTCGGCCTCTGCTGCAACGCCGATGACGCAGATCCCTCTATCTCAGCCAATACAGATTGCACAGGTGAGCCTTCAGGCTTGAGAGGGTGGAAAATAAGGACATTTGGCTAATTGTCTCATTGAAATAATACTTTTATTCCTTACTCAGTGAGTTTCTATAGCGCTGTAGTTCTATATAATTGAACACTATTAGTCTTTCCTTAGGCATCCTTAGTTGATGAGGTAGAAGTTGATAGTTTTAGCAAAGAATGCATACCAGCTGCTTGTAAGTTCCACGGGGCTTCTGAGTTTGTTCCAGTATCTGACCAGATGCTCTATTTGTTAGATTTTTCTCCTTACAGTTAGCTTGAGAATGGTGGTGAAGTGATATAGAAAAGTGTCTACAGAAAAGACATTTGTCAAAACATGTATGGATGGGAAGGTATACCTGTGTATCACAAAGGATGATTGTTAGATCCAAAGAGCAAAATAATAAGAGGTAAAGAAAGGCAGTTTGACTCGACACATTTTTGTGCTATTTTGGCTTGGTGCTTAATGCACCAAGTTAATATACAAAGACTGGGGTCTCTAGTGTGTCTAGAGAAAAACTTGTCAGCATGAATCTGGTGTCAGAATCTGCCCGGTTTTATGCTCTGCTGCCAAAGACCTGTTAATTCTGGGTATCTGCTTGCCAAGGAAGTTTCTCTTAACTAGAAGCAGCAAAGATCCTCCTAGTCTTCCAGGATTGGCTTAATTCAGTGCAGAGAACACAGTGTCACGGACTTCATGCTTAGCATGTAGAGTGTCGAAACTTCTTAGACTTCCAGATGTGGGTAACTAAATGTATAGCATAGGCATCTTGAGTACCTGTAGTAAGTGCTTGTATTGCTGACAGTGAGGTCCATCTTTCCATAGATCCAAGTTCTTACCAGGCAGTATTTCAGTTTGATTGGTCTAGCTGTGCAGAGTATGTTGGGTATGTAAACGCCTAAAGCTGCAGCTTCTTATAGTGATCAGGTTCTTTTAAGACTGCCCGATGCTTTCTAAGTCAGACTGCGCTTCAGATACTTTGTCCCAGTCCAATCCAAAAGTGAAGATATAAGCTAATTAAGAATGGAAATGTTAAAATTATCTGTGAAATCCGTTGGTGAAATTTATTCGCCTGGTTGTGCTGTTAGTTTACTGGCTGAAATGGCAAACTTCTGTGGTGTTGATGTAGAAGTTCTGACCTCTCTGATGATCCCTACAGAGGCTAGTGATGCCATATTGCATTTCAAAGGCCACTATTGGTGCTGCCTGCTGACCCCTTGTGCAGAACCTTTTAGTGCATTATTATGAGTCATGTGACTCTTCTAGCACAGAATCCCACTTCAGGGATGTAGCATTCAAGAAAACCTCCATGACCATCTAACTTGTTAAAGCTTTCTCTATGTCCAACAATACAGGTAGATTTCAAGAACAAAATGGAAAATATCCTTGTCAAGAAAGGTGATGGCTAGTTTCTAACATCTCCAGAGATCCTGTCTGATACTATGTGTCCCTTAACCTAACTGTAAATGATCTGTGGATATGTACCTCTTGTCTTCCAAGTGTGCAGCTTAAGACAGCAAAGTGTGCTTCTGTAAAGTGCAGGGCATTAAAATAATGAATAAGGTGTGAATACACTGAAGTCTCCATGAAAAATAGCATGTGATCATGTAGTCAGCACCATATAATGTGTATTGGTAGCACAAGGGGACCAAATTGAAACTTTAATTTTTTTTTCTTCCTTTTTCCATTCCTAATTACTTAAATGCTTATCAGTTTCAAATATGTAAATGTAGTTTGGCTCAATCTTGCTAGCTTCTTCTCATGATGAAAGTGCAGGACATAATTTGAGCAGGTCTTGGATGTAATTTGACACTTTGTGGAAAACTTCTGCTATCTAGGTGTATAGGTGGATGTAGCACCATGCTTTTTGATCCATCATGACAAGGATTTGTAAACAGTACTCAGCTTTGTTTGTGTTGCTTTTGTAAATATATAGCTGATTACACAAATAGCTGAATGTTTGTTTTAATTGATGATTTTTGAATAATTAACTGGCAGGTCTCTGCAGCAGGGGGATTACCATATTTTTTTTTAATTAACTAATTGTGCAAGCATGACTTCTTTAATGTACACTGCAGTTAACATAAGGTTTCTGATGCAGTAGTTTGAGATTTTAGTGCTGCTCCTGGGGTGATGTTGTTATTAACAATTGTATCAAGTATTTTGTTATTTTGTAAAATTTACTTGTTTTCAGGATTCATAATCAGTGTTTATATGATATGAATTATTGAGATATTTAAATTTGTACAAACACTAATAAAAAAATCCTTATGTCAGCAGAAAAGCACGTGGCAGATTATTCTGCTGAGGTCAGACTGGAATTGTTTTGATCTTTCTAAGTTGTTAGGCAGCACCAGAAGGCATGCCTGTTTCCCCAGAAGTCTTTCCAGCTCTTTCTATGTGCTAATGCTAATATATAGATTTTACCATTGGGACCAAGAAGATCAATGTAGGAAAACACTGTTGGGGTTGTTTGCATAGTTATTATTGGGAGATTTATTGTAATGCTACAACTACCTAAGTAATAAAAGTTTCCCAAGGTAAAAGTAAAGTTTGATTTCAAATGAGTTTGTAGAGCTGGTAGGACTATTTAGGAGCGATTAGCCTTGGAAGTATCATTTGCATTCTACATTACAGAATTGTATTTCTGTATTTAAACAAGACTCAGCCAAGATACCACTTAACAAGGTAGATGCACAGAATAAGATTGCTTATACTAGTTATCCCTGAGGCCTTAATTTAAAAGCAGTTTTCTTATATTAAAGTGTAAGAGTCTGATGATAAGAGCTGTGATGTCTTAGCTGGCTACTCTGTGTTAGGAATGCTATAGATTTAAACAAAAAGCTCTTCCGCTTTGATCTTACAAATACACTGCCACTGTTTCTTTGTATTCTTGTATGTAGCTCCATCTCCTATGGTTCTGCTTCAAGTTATCTGAGGAGAGTTCATTTGTTTGCTTTTGGTGGGGGGAAGTTATCAACCTGTCTGTTTTTCTGTTCCTGCTTTTTCCTTCATAAAAGAAAGCTCTCCCAACTCTTCCTTTTGTCTTTCTATTCTTTCTTATTCACCTCTATTTTAATTTGTCAGCCTCACTCCACTGAGTGTTCAGAGCCTTACTCAACTTGCCCTAATCTTTCTTCTGCATCTAGTCCTTGCATCAAATTCTTTAGGAGCCCCTGCCTTCTGGGAGGGTCTGTTCAGTCTGCAGAGGTGACAAGTAGAGCTCATTTATTCATTCCTGCTGTGTTAGGAATGAATAAATGAGTGGATGCCCACATCACATTGGGCTCAAGAACCAAGGGGTTTTAGTAATTCTGACCAGTGTAACTTCATGATATGAAGTCAGAAGAAAAATAAGGTTCCTGGTGTAAAAAACTGAGTGATTATCTCACTTCTTTAGGAAGGAAGTTGGCCTGGATTTTGCAGGCATTATTGCAGTACTAAATTTTTCTGAAAGCAAACAGGACTGTTAATGTTAAAAACATTCTTTTGCTCTGAGGGGCACTTCAGAAATTTTGCTATCCACTTATAAAATGGAAACTTCCATTTCTTAGAGTATTGCTTGGTCAGTGTATCAGGTGTCTGTCTACCATACTATCACACTGCCTGCTTGTTACTTAACATGACCAAGCTGCCTAAGTGATTGATGGCTAGTGTCTTTGTAATGCAGGTTAAGTAGTCATTTTGTTATACTATATGTCTATGGCCTCAATTTTTTTCGCTTCATAGTCTTTGTTTCCACTCATGGCACTCCTCTTCCCTAGGAGGAGTTGAAACCTTGAAGTCTTAGTTTAACAGTTTTAAAATGAAGGTTGTTCTTGTTGGTCTGTCTTGGTTTTTCATCACCATCTCTTCTGCTGGCAGTCAATGGCCTTTCACATATACCAGCTGAGCAGCTTGTGCAAATGCTCAAAAACCTGCACTGGTCAAAATGCTTGGAGGCTGTTTCACTGGCCTTAAACAGGTCTTTGTTAGTTTGGCTCACTTTAGCTCAAGTGTGTTAGTTACTGAGGGGACTGGCAGAAGTGTTCACCAAGTCACTTACTCTCATCTATCATCAGCTAACTGTGGAGGTCTCAGTTGACTGGAGGTTAGCAAATATGACACCTGCAAGAATGGCCAGGAGAATCTGAGGAACTACATAAACGTCAGTCAGGCCATGGTGCCAGGGAAAGTCAGGGAGCAGATCTTGAGTGCTATATGCAGCATGTACAGGACAACCAGGCAATAAGGCCCAGTCACTATTATTTGAGGAAATGCAGGTCCTGCTTGGTGAACCAGCTCTCCTTCTGTGACAAGGTAGCCTGCTTAGATGAGAGGAAGGCTGTGGATGTAGTCTGCCTAGACTTCAGTGGAGCTTTTGGTGCTGTGTTCCACAGCATGCTGCTGGAGAAGGTGGCTGCTTATGGCTTGGATGAATGGACACTTCAGTGGGTTAAAAACTGACTGGCTGGCTAGGCCCAAAGAGCGGTGGTGAATGAAATCACAGATGGATTGATGGGCTGAGGCCAGTTTTATGAGGTTCAACAAGGTCAGGTGCTGGCTCCTGCCCCTGAGTCACATCAACTCCATGCCAGTGCTACAGATTTGAGGAAATGTGACTGGAAAGTTGCCCAGTGGAAAGGGACCTCAGTGTGTTGGTTGACAGTTGGCTGAATATGAGCCAGTGGTATGTTCAGATGGTAAAAAAGCTCAACAGCATCGTGGCCGGTATCAGGAATAGTGCAATCAGCAGAACTAGGGAAGTGATTGTCACCCTTGTACTCAGCACTGGCAAGACTGCACCTTGAATACTGTGTTCAGTTTGGGGCCACTCACTACAACAAAGACTTTGAGATTCTGGAATTGTTTCAGAGAAGGGCAACAAAGCTGGTGAAGGGCCTAGACATAAATGTCCTGCAAGGGGTGGGAGCTGAAGCTGCTTAGTCTAGAGAAAAGGAGGCTTCTGGGAGACCTTCCTTATCTCTCTACAGTTAGCTGAAAGGAGCTGGCAGGGAGGAGATGTTGCTCTCTTCTCCCAAGCAGTAAGTGACAGGACAAGAGGAAATGGCCTCAAGTTGTGCCAGGGGAGGTTTAAATTAGACATTCAGAAAAATTTCTTCACTGAAAGCACTAGAGCAGGCTGGCCAGGGATGCAATTGAATTGTTATGCCTGGAGGTATTTAAAAGATACGTAGATACAGTGTTTAGGGACATGGCTTAGCACTAGACTTGGTAATGTTAGGTTATTCATAGAATTGTTTTGTTTGGAAAAGACCTCTAATAGTTGGACATGATTATTTTGGAAATCTTTTCTAGCAGCTCTGTGGGGAAAGACCTTGGAGTCCTGTTGGACAGTAAGTTCTGCATGGGCTAGCAATGTGCACTTGTGGCCAAGAGAGCAGTGTTTGGGTTTGATTGGTCAAGCTGTGCAAAGTATGTTGGGTATGTAATGTTCAAAGATGCAGCCTCTTACAGTGATCATGTTCTTTAAGACTGCCCAGGCTGTTTGCACTTCACATACATTGTGCATCAGGAAAAGTGTGGCCAGCATGTCTAGGGAGGTTCTTCTCCCCCCTGCTCTGCCCTGATGAGACCACACCTGGAATACTGTGCCCAGTTTTGGGCTCCCCATGTCAAGAGAGACAGGGACCTGTTGGAAAGAGTCCAGTGGAGAGCCATGAGGATGACTGGGGGACTTGAGCATCTCCCCTACAAAGAGAGACTGAGAAACCTCAGGCCGTTTAGTCTGGAGGAGACTGAGAGGAGATCTCATCAACGTGTATAAATATCTGAGGGGTGGGTGTCAAGTGGATGGAGCCTATCTCTTTTTAATGATCAACAACAGTAAGACAAGGAGCAATGATTACAAGTTCGAACATAGAAGGTTTCAGCTCAACATGAAGAGAAACTTCTTTACAGTGAGGGTGATAAAACACTGGAACAGGATGCCCAGAGAGGTTCTGGAGTCTCCTCTGGAGACTTTCAAAACCTGCCTGGATGCATTCCTGTGTGAACTACTCTAGGGGGGATCCTGCTTTGGCAGGGAGGTTGGACTTGATGACCTCTGGAGGTCTCTTCCAACCTCTAAAGTTCTATGATTCTCTGAGGTATGTTAAAATGGGCACCTCCATTCAAGCAGTGAGAGCACCATTTAGGAGCAAGCTGACATTGTATTTTTTGACCCAGTTTGAACCAGAAGGGAGTGTGTCTGCAAAAAGCAACCCTGGTATCTGAGTAACTTAACAGAAATGGAGTTTTGGGAGGTTTTAGGTTTGGCTTGTTTAATGGGAGTGGAAAATATTTCAGGCTTTTATCCACCTACTTGGTGGGTGTTTTGAAACAGCTTGTTCTCAGAAAGATGAAAAAACTCTACATGTGTGTGTGTGGATGGTTTTCATAGATTGTTTTACATTGGCTGGCTTCATGTATAGAAATTTTTCATTTTTTGGTTACTCATGTTACTGTCCTGTTTGGAGAACATTGGAAGAAAAAATGTACTTTGGGGGGAATATTTTTAAGCAGTTCTTTATGTTTTCTTTCTCTAGCTAAACAGCATGTTGAAGCATTTTTCTTGGTGATATGGTTTCTGAAAGATTAGCATTTACATTGAGATAATTAATTTAATTATAGAAAATAGTTCAGAATGGTTTAAATGCATAAAAAGAGGATTCTACAATAGTGTTGTATTTTAGGTTATTCCTTTTAACCTTTAATTATATGTGTGTCCATTAAGCTTATTGTATTTTGTGTCAGTACTAATAAAATATTTATTTAATATTTGAGGTAGCCACTTCCTGACCTGCACAACCAGAGTGCAAACTAGGAATCTGGGTTTTTTGTTTTTGTTTTTTTTTTACTTTGCTGGTGTTGATTACAATGTTGTTAAAAATATTTCCCAGCCGATAAGCTTGATTTATCAAGAGTGGGTTTTGTTTTTTTTTTTTCTTTTTTTTAGCAGAGTTGCATACTCAAGAACTAAGTCTGAGAATTCCAGGTTCTGATAAGTTTGAAGTATTTGAAAACTTCAGTAGTTAGTGGGTAGGGAGACTGGGTTTTTTGTTTGTTTTTTTAAAGGCAGGAACAGTCCTAGAAATATTATTATGGGTTACTTGGTAAACAATTTTTGCTTGGTATTATGAAGGACAGTGAAATTCAAATTCTCAGATTAAAGGATTTTCAATAGCAGGACTGCTGTTGAACATCCACTTTTGTCTTTAAATGTTAGAAGGTGACTGGTCAATAGTAAATTTCAGATACTTCGAGAGTCATAGTTGATTTAAATGTCTAACACACAGCTCTTTCTTTTTCTTTTTTTTTTGTTGTTTTGTCTTTGGTTGTTTTTATTTTTTTTTTCCTTTTTTTTTTTTTTTTTCCCCCCCATCCCTGTTTCCTTAAGGATTTGCAGCACTTGCAGCAGCTTCAGCAGCAGAATCTCAACCTGCAACAGTTTGTGTTGGTGCATCCAACAACCAACTTGCAGCCAGCACAGTTCATCATCTCACAAACACCGCAGGGGCAGCAGGGTAAGTGCTTCTTGGCAGCTTTTTAGAGAAGGTGAATCTGAGGGGGTTTGCACACCTTCATTAGCTGTTGATGCTAGGAGAAATAACAGTATTGCAATTAAAAGACTCTAATAGGTTGTGCCTTTGAGTGTTAGACCTCAGCCTTTTCAAAGTTTGTTTAGCTTACTACTCAAGAGGACCAATCCAGAGAGCATGTCATGGCAATATCTGTTGGCATCAAGGCCTGAATTTTATGGGTCAAATTCTCAAGTAGAAAGCTCTCTAGAACTCAAAGACAGAATCCTAGGACGTAGACTTCTGTAAGAGGGGCTGTGCGTTATCTGTACTAGGCCGGTGCTGAGAGAGCTACAGAATTCTAGGACTGGAAAAAGATTGTAAAATCAATACCGTTTGTGAGACACTAGAAAAGTACTTAAGTCTAAAGAGGGTACGGTGAATTTTGTCATAAGCTGAAATAATAATTACACCTTGGGGGAAAAAAGCTAGAATTACTGATTTTGTATAACAACTTATGGATATAATATTTTGGTTGTACACTGGGTACAGCTTACATGCTAAAGGCAAGTGAAGGCAGTGACAGATGGTAACATGCCAGACCAGCTAAGATGTTGTAGGGGAACTTTGCTCTAAAAACTAATGTGTTCACAGTACTAATTGTTGATACTCACAGAAAACTGTATTTAGCCAAGACCTCTTATGCTGACACAGTCCAATGGTCATTTTCCCTGCTTTTCTCTTCTACTTGAACTCTACTCAGTTGTTCAAGCCTGGTAATCCAAAGATTCTTGCTCAGAACACAAATCCTGTTATGCTTGAAGAGTTTGGCTTTCCTATAAAGCCTGCTCTGTGCACCTCCTTTTCTTCTGTTCCTCTCAGTATTTCATGCATCGTTCTTTTTTATATGGTATGACTTGGAACTGGTTTTCCTTTATGCCAAAGCACTCTCACTGTATGAATGGTTTCATATTTGAATAAAAGGTTAATGAAAACTAATTTTCCTTTAACAACACTTGATTTAGGAGAGCTTTTGTACCAGCATGGGTAGAAAGGGACTAAAAGGCTATTCATGGAGGTATTAAGCGATGTACTTTTTTCTTAAAATGAAGCAGAACTTAAAAGAACTTCTATTAAAAAATCAAACTTCACCAAAATTTAGTTCAGAGGTTCTTTGAATACGCCTCTCTTTTTCTCCCTTAATAATTTCTTCTAAGGAAACAGCAAGCACAAAAGCATTGTTTTGAAAAACTTACTGGTATTAATATCTGCATGCATTTTTCTGCTAACTTCTGGTCTTTTAAAAATCTCTGAAGATGCTTCGCACAAAAGGAAGCTAACAAGCAAATTATATTCACCATTCAAGGTGTTTGCCATATAGAAATAAAGCAAGGCTTTTTGTTTCTGTAAGTCTTCTGAAGTAGAGTAACTACCAGAAGAGGTTTTCCTAGTATCTTTTCCAAGGGCCTTCTCTGAAAATTATTTCTTTGCTGTAATCTAAGACCTGCATATTACTATCATCAGTGACGCAGTGTGTGTAGAAACACCATGTTTTACTGGTAATGTGCAGCCTGGGCAACTAAACAGCACAAAAATGTAGGAAGATTTATATTCTGTATTCTGACCATAAGCCATTAGTGTGTGACAACCTTCCAAACTGAAATGCTTGAATGGATCTAATTTTCTTCACGAGCACCCAATGATAAAGCAACTTGTATGCCATAATACCCCTTATCTCATTTTTTGGTATGGCTTTTTGCAGTATTTCATGGTTATTGTTAGAAGATCTCAAATAGTGTGTTGTTAT
The DNA here is from genome assembly GCA_013396835.1 of Psilopogon haemacephalus. Taxonomy (NCBI): domain Eukaryota; kingdom Metazoa; phylum Chordata; class Aves; order Piciformes; family Megalaimidae; genus Psilopogon; species Psilopogon haemacephalus. The sequence continues at coordinate 858,634 of VWZI01006212.1, read as the reverse complement.
TTATGAGAAAGATTGAAAAAGTGTGTGTTTTTATTTTATTTGCTGCTGCAGCTGACTTTTCCCCATGTTGTTTGTGTCCTATAGCTCCATTAGTCAACTTCATAAAATAATAAATGTTCTGAAGCATAGAGCTTTTTTTTTTTTAAACCAGCAACATCTGATTTTTTTTTTTTTTTTTGATACCTCATTGGTACTGTATGCAGCTATATTTCAAGAGAGATGTGGACATGCTGGAGCATGTCCAGAGAAGGGCCATGAGGATGATCAGAAGGCTGGAGCACCTCTGCTATGAGGACAGACTGAAAGAGTTGGGGCTATTCAGTCTGAAGAAGAGGAGGCTTCCAAGTGACCTTCTTGTGGCCTTCCAGTATCTGAAGGCGTCTACAAAAATGCTGGGGAGGGACTTTTTAGGCTATCAGGTAGTGACAGGACTAGGGGGAATGAAGCAAAGCTGGAGGTGGGGAGATTCAGATTGGATGTGAGGAGGAAGTTCTTTAGCATGAGAGTGGTGAGACCCTGGAATGGGTTGCCCAGGGGGGTGGTTGGGGCCACATCCCTGGAAGTGTTTAAGGCCAGGCTGGATGAGGCTGTGGGCAACCTGATCTAGAGTAGGTTGTCCCTGCCCATGGCAGGGGGTTGGAACTAGATGATCCTTGTGGTCCCTTCCAACCCTGACTGATTCTGTGATTCTATATGTATGCATTTAATAACTAAAGTGAAAATTCAAATTTATAGATCATGTACTCTGGAAAACCTGTATTGATTTACAGATTACATATGACATGCAATCATGTACATGAGAAACATTGCTTTTAATACAAGAGAATAGTTCTGAGGGAAGTAAGTGAAGGACATGTGTCTGTAATCAAGATCATAGCATACATAAACATGTTATGGAGAAAAACTTTTTACTTGAAAAGGTGATGGTATACAGAATAACACACTCATCGACAGTCATACTTAGATTCTTGGAAGGGATTGAACGTCATGGCTTAGATACAACTAAAGAACTTTAGGAAATTTAATCCCTGCAATATTAATCAAGAATCAGGATATTATTCAGCTCTCTTTCTTCAGCACTCATAGATCACAGCAGCAGATGTGAAATTCTTCCTATATATCCACTGCCACATGTCTAATGTAGTTATCTTCCTTTTCCACATGATTTCTGGTTATTCAGTGGCTTATGTGAAGCATATTGCAAAATTCCTGTTTTTCATGACTTGTTATAGGTATCATCATAACTGAAGGAATGTTTCAAGCCTCAGCAGATATGCAGAAGATTGAATGGAATAGTAATTTGAAACAATTTCTTATTTGGAACAATTATCCCCTTATTATTGTTAGTCACAGCAGGAAAGTAGCACGTTCTACAGTTTTTAGTACCTCTTGTGTCTAATAGATCTGTCTCTAGAATAATCAATTCAGTATCCTTTACAACAATTATAGCTGCTGCTTAAAAATAGTGTCCTCATCAGATAACAGTTTGCCTTTCTGCTCATAAGATACTGCCAATAAAAATAATTGATAAAAATCTGAATGGACAGAGGAAATGGTGCTATATTTCCTTTAAAATTAATCTTGCAAACAGAAGCTAAGATATGAGGAAAAGACTGCATCTTCTAGTCAAGATCTAAAAGCGGAATCCAGAAAGACAAATGTGGAAGGGATGCTAATAATTGTCTTTCAACATAAAAATTGTATCTATCTGTTCTGAAATTATTGTTTATTTTTAAAAACTGTATATTGCTTAACTTCTTTATTGTAAAAATTTAACACAGGATGATGATAGCAGGCCAAATCTAGTCCTTTCTCTTCCTGCGTACTTGTCGTACAGACTTTGAGACTGTACTTGTATCAATGAAAAAACTCCAAACAAACTGAACCAAAGAACAACAACAAAAAATCAAAACACACAAAAAACCCTCAACCAACCACCCAAAACAAACACAAAACAAACTAAACACAAAAGCCTCCCAAAAAATCTCAACCAACAAAACACCCTGTTTCAAAACTGGTTTAGGTTGGGTTAATGAATATTAAATGTTAGTACCTACCATGCTGGCCTCTGCTGAACCAGAATGCAGATCCCTCACCCAGTGAGGGATGAGATGCCTGTGATCATCCCAGTGAGGATGGATGAGATGTGTGAAGTTGCCTCAGATGTGTTAGAATTTGTAATGGACAAATGTCTCATCTGAGATTGTGCACCTGTGTGGCACTTACCGGACTCCTCCTCAGTTTGATAGTGATATGCTATGTGAACCAGGTGATAAGTGCTTTGGACTTCTCAATGTGCAGATGAGGAAACCGAGCTTTTCATTGTCAAGAGACTCTTGATGACAGCATATTTTTTGACACAGCAGTTGAGGTAAATGTAGCTGACTCAAACTCATTCCTGAGATAAGAGGGGAAAGCTTGGAGTAAGTGATTTAAATGGTGGCTCTTTTCCATGTGTTGCAAATACTTACGACCAAGATAGGAATAGAATAATTATTATTTACTGTCCCCTTTGAAGTCTAGTCTTTGCTTCTAGCCATGCAAATGGCATCAGTGGCTAAAGATGTTCACTTAAATTGAAGTAGTGTAGTAGCACCTTTGCATGGGTCACAGCATTGGTACACTTAAAACCTGCAATTCACCAACAGTATATTTGCATTAATTTTTTAAAAAATTATTGTAAAGGGTCCATGAATATTGCACAAGGTGCTGCAGCTTAACATCCCAGATCTGTAAGACTGCATAAGTTATTATTGTTTCTTCTGTATTGGATTCAAATTCCAACTGTAGGCCTCCATTTCAGAAGATCTGGACTTGATTTAATGAGGTACACAAAAGTGCTCAGAAGTTTCTTTGCACCAACAGCAATCAACAAAGTTATCAAATGACACTGTATGTAGTATGTGATGTGACACCCTTCATTCTTCTCTTTCAGTTGTTCTGAATTAATCAAATTCTGACACTATAATGGCTTTGTCTTGCAAGCTAACTTCCAAGATACGTGTGAGAAGATGATCAGCTTTGACAGAAAGAGATCAGTCAAGCATTTTGAAAAATTCATACTTTTGGGAGATCATTTAGGGGTGAATTATGGGTTAGGACCAAATTTTTAAAAAATTTAATGAAAAAAATTTGCACTGGAATGCTTGTTTTAGCTTTTGTTTAATTTTGGACAGTAAGAACAGAACTCTGGATCAGTCCTTGGGGACTGTTGACTGACAGGAGGAAATTTTTTGGTTTGGGCGGTTACTCGTGCTGTTCATAGACAGTACAGGAAAAGCCGTAGGTAATGGTTGATGCATTTACTTTAATTATTAAAAAAACCCCAAACTATCAAATATCATACTTTTGTATAAATCCTTATCTACTTCTATGCAGTCATTTTTATGGAGTATCCTGTAGGTGATTTGTATGTCTTATTTAATGCAGTAACACACTGAGGGTCTCTGAGCCCAAAGAGGGTTAGAAATACTACCCCTATTAAGTCAGGTGTACAAGTACAGTATTATTTTCATAGATACAAAAATATTGCTTAGGTTGAAAGCGATCCTAGAGATCATGTAGCATTGTTCAAAATACATCCAATTAGAGCAGAGTGCTCATGGCTTGGCCAGCTGAGTTTGAGCATCTCTGAAGGAGGAAAGTTCTGCAAGCTTACTGAACATATCTGGTTGAAACATACTTCGAAAATCATCTAGTCTAACCTTCAACCCTGTGCTGAAGGGCCAACATTATACCATGTCCCAGAGTGCCAGGTCCACATGCTGCTTGAACACCCGCAGGAATGGTGACTTCACCACTGTCCTGGCCAGACCAGGCCAGTGTTCAAAAACCCTTTCATTGAAGAAATATTTTATAATATCCAGCCTAAACCTCTCCTGATGCAACTTGTAATCGTTTCCTCTGGCTGTTCCTCTTCTTGCTCCAACCTTCTGTCAGCTAGTTGTAGAGTGGTGAGGTCTCTCTCGGTCTCTTCTTCTATAGACTGAACATCCTCAGCTCCCTCAAATGCTTCTCATAGGTCAAGTGCTCCAGGCCCTTCATGAGCCACGTTGCCCTTCTCTGGACATATTCCAGTACTTCTATGGCCATCTTATAATGAGGGACCCAGAACTGAACACAATACTCAAAGTGTAACCTCACCAGTGCCAAGTACAGGGTGATGATCACCTCCCTATTCCTGTTGGCCACAGTGTTTCTAATATAAGCCAGGATGCCATTTGCTTTCTGGGCCACCTCTGCACACTGCTGACTCATTTTCAGTTGACTATCAACCAGTACTCCCAGGTCCCCTTCCACATTGCAGCTTTCCAACCACACATTTCCAAGTCTATAGCTTACCACAGTGTTATTGTGACCCAGGTGCAGGACCTGTCACTTGGCTTTATTGAACCTTATACATTTAGCCTTGGTCCATCAATCTAACCTGGATACATCCCACTGTAAAGCTTCCTACCCTCCAGCAGATCAACACACCTACCCATCTTGCTGTCATCTGCAAACTTACTGAGAGTGCACTCAATCCTTTCAGTCAGATCATTGATAAAGCTATTAATGGGAACAGGCCCCAGTACTGATCCCTAGGGGACACCACTAGTGACAGGCAAGATTTAGCTTCATTCACCACCACTCTTGGGGCCTGGTCATCCAATACAGAGTGTACTTATCCAAGCCTTGTGCTGTGAGTTTCTGAAAGAGAATGCTGTGGGGGACAGTGTCAAAGGCTTTACTGAAGTCCAGGTAGACAACGTCCACTGCTGTTCTCTCATCCACTGGGTGCGTCACCTTATTGTAGAAAGAGATCAGAGTAGTCTGACAGGACCTGCCCCAGTAGTTGACCATTCTCATAGTAAATACTTAAATAAAGAGTTTTCTTGTATCTAGTTGGAGTTTTACATGTTCTGTCTTATGTCTTGCATCTTTTTTTACTGTGCACTTTCAAGAAGAGTCCATTTCTAAGACAACAGTAATAGGATGTTACTGTAGTCTTTTCATAAAGCTGAACAAACCAGCTCACTTAGCCATTCCTTTTAAGGGTGTTCTAGCCTGTTAGCCACTGTGGTAGGCTTTGAATGTACAAAATCCAAGATGGCATTTTATCTTGTACTGGGAACCCGAGACTGGCACAGTACTCTAGATGTGGTCTCACAAGTGCCAACTGCAGCAGAGGAAACACACAGCTCTCAAACTGTTGGCTGCAGTCTTGTGAGTACAGCCTAGGCCGTGCTTGAATTGGAAAGGCACACTGCTGCTTTATGTTTGCCTTTCTGTCTTCCAGGACTGCTAGGTATTTTTTTGAGAAACTTCTTTTAGACAGTCAGTCCCAACCCCTGTTGCTGCAGAGGGTTATTCCAGCCTCTGTGCAGGATCTTGCATTTTTATGCATTGGTTGTCATGAGATTCCATTTGTACAGCCTCTTTAGACCCTGACTTCTGGTCTGTTGACCCCTCTCCTTGCATTTGGTACTGTCCACAAATGTGCTGAGAGTATATCAGCCTTATTGGTAATAAAGATTGTTGTGGCACAGATAAGATCCTGATGTCTGCTTGTCTTGGAGCCCCAAGACTCTTACTGGATCTATTTGGCAAAATTAACATTCTCTGTTTTTCCAATGCCCAATTAGAACTTGGACTGACACAGGTTCAAAAAGTTAAAACAAGTTAATTAAAGCAACTGATACAATAGATTCAGGATTGCTGGTGATAAGTGCACTAACTGCAAGATGATCTGAGGGTAATAAATCTTGGGTAACATTCAACACAGTCAGAGACACAAACCTTTGCAGGAGCTTCAGTCTAAAATAGAAGTGCAGCAGAAGTTAAGCCATGTATTGAAAATGCAATTCTCAGCAAGAAAACTGTTTCCTCCACGCAAGATAGGAAAGGAGCACAGCCCATTGACAGTCCTTGTCTAAGTCTTACCCTCTCAACTGCTGCTTCTGCACCACTACCTCTTGCTACTGGCCCTGGCGCAGTGTTCCTGCACACTGAGAGGTGTTCCTCTTGTGTGTTTTATAACCTAGCCCTGGCTGTCTGTCTTCTGGGTACCATTTAGCATGATTTAGAAGGAGAATTGAGTAATGTAGCATATGTTTGGCATGTATTTGGTTTGATTCATTAGCATTCCAAGGGGTATTAACTTTAATATTAAAATTGCGGTTAAATAGGCAAAAGCTTTTGCTCAGGCGCTCTGGCGCTCAACATTTGCTTTGAAGTTGTGTGTTTATGTTACTTTAGCCTTGCTTCATCAATTTTAACCAAAAGAGGGCTATCACATCTCCACAATACTCCCTCCTTCAGCTGTTGGCAGGCCAGCTTCACAGGTCTTCGTTTAACACAAAATCGTGCTGGTTGTGAATGACCTTGGTTTTGAAGCTACTAAATCAACCTTTGTTCCTGTCCCACAGTAAGCTAGGCAGCTAACCCACAAAGATGTTAAACCCAGTTGCTGCGATAATCACCAATTTCTCAGGTGTTGGCTAAAGGTTTTGGACTAACACTGTATTTGGAAAGCTGTGCCATGTGCTCTGTAAGTTGAAATAATTTGAAATTTATTTTCTGGAAAAAAGCAAACAAACACAAAGTCCGAAGAAAAGAAAACCCAACAAACAAACAAACCCACAAAAGTGAAGCTTAGACTAGTATAAGTCGAGTCCGAAAAGAACAGAGCTGCAGCTGTCCTCTCATGGAAGCCAACAAGACCCCAATGTGTGTGCACAGCAATTGTCTGAAAAGCCAGTAAATTTGTGGAAGAGATGCTTACTTTGCCAAAACAGTTCAGCTGCCTTCTATATCATCCATGATCAGTTGGCTGCAGGTTGAATTAAGTCATTCTTACTCCAGTTTCTGCCTGAGTATTTCTTAAATAGGATAAAATAATATCAAAACCAAGTGAATTAGGGACGTTCAGAATATACTGTCCTTCAGTGATAATTGTTTCAGAATGTATGAATGTGAATAAAGTGAGCAAGAGTGCAGCTATTTTGAGCTCTTTAGCAAAAGTATTACTGCTGGAAAAGCATTCTATGGGAATTACTTTAGGACAGAAAGATCACAAAAAGATAGTCCTAATTACTTTGATTACAATCAAAAGATGAGTCAGTAACTTATGATTAATGGTGTTACCAGTGGACTAGTGGTCAACTGTGGTCACTCAGCTGCCTATTTTTCATTACATTGTTGGTCACCCACTCTGTAATGACAGTTTGATGGCTTGTCCCTTTCTGTTTTAAGTTGTCAGCTAAAATTCACTGTCAGTAAACAAAGGGCAAGGCCTCTACACTTAGAGGTGACTGTTCTGTAATTAATATTTATATTTGGGCAGCTGAAATCATCTTCCAGATGAACCAAATGTTTGCATTGTGTAAAGCACTGCGTAACTGTAGTAGGTAGTTGTCTTGGAAGTTCCTTAAGCTGATCGGTTGGTTCCCTTGCTGTGGCTTTTCAAAGGCACAGCTGGAGCATGTTGATTATGTGGTGCAAAGCAAATCTACATAGCTGTCTGTGCTGTGCTATTATGTTGCATAAGCATCTGGTTATATTCTGTAAGTCTTGAGCATTCCGATAGCAACATGTTCTATTTAAAATATATACTCAACACTTTGTGGAGTAAAAAAAAAAACAAACCAGAAATATCTTTGTCAGAAGACAATTCTGTATTTGTGTATTCCTCATAGAGGATACATTTTATCCATCCTACTCATTTGATGTGGTTTAACCCCAGCTGGTAACCAAGGACCACACAACTGCTCCCTCCCTCCCTCTCTCCCCAGTGGGATGTGGGAGACAATTGGAAGAGTAAATATGAGAAAACTCATGTGTTGAGATAAAGACAGTTCAAAAGGTAAAGCAAGAGCCACACATGCAAGCAAAGCAAGACAAGGAGTTAATTCACTATTTCCCATCATCAGGCAGGTGTTCAGCCACTTCCAGGAAAGCAGGACTCCTTCATGCAGAACCATGATTTAGGAAGGCAGAATGCTGTAACACATGCACGCTGCCTGCACTCCTCTACATGCCCCTTTTCTCATCCTTTTCTCAGCCTTACATGCTCAGCATTATGTCATATGATAGGGAATATCATATCACAGTTGTTCCAGCTGTGTCCCCTCTGTGGGCCCCCAGCCTACTTGCTGGTGGTAGGGTGTTGTGAGAAGCAGAAAATAGTGACCGTGTAACGACTGTTCAGTAGTAACTAAAGCATCCCTGAATTACCAACATTTATTTCCAAATCACAGCCTCACAACATTTACTATGTAGAAAATTAACTCTATCCCTCCTAGACTGAGTAATCCCTCTTTTCTTATCTCCTTAACCTTGCATAGAACATCCAGTTTCTTACTTAGTATTTATGAAGTGCAACATTTTTGTGTCCCTGACCTGTATTCTGCTAAGAGGTAACTAGTCATCAGTCATGTGCTATGACTGATCGGCCAGCTGATGAGGTGGAACAGATCATGCCAAACTCAAATTACAGAATTTAAGGAGTACTTGGTGTTCTGTCCTCTGGGTGACCATGGTGTTCATCTGTTGTGCCATTGCTCCTCCCTGATTTTAGTGACTTAATGCATTGGAGATGCCTATTAAGTAGGTTTATTAGGTTCTTAAATTATTACAGGAGAACTTGATAGTTGTTGCTAGAAGTTAACTAAAGAATAATAGAAATATTTTCCACAATGAAATTGATGAAGTTGACTAGCTGTAGGTATATCTTTGTCAATATTCTTGTAGCTTTAAAATATATGAACTTAAGTGTTAAAAACGAAAAAAAACCCCAAACCAAATAAGTTAAACCAGATAGTTTCTACTTAAAATATATAGCTATAAATGTATATCTCAACTTCCTGATATATTTAATAAAGCATACAACTAGTAGTGGACTGCAAAAGGATTTACTTTTAGATAGAATGGCAGTATGTTGTGTATTTTGGTTGCATCGATCCTAACCGTTCTTTAATGTCATGATCTTTCCATAGTAGCAAGACATTTCATACATTTAGCATAATGTTTATTTTATTTGTACAATATAAGCAGTGTTCAGTATCTTACCTGTGTTTTTGAAAATATTCCTTCTTCCTATTTTCAATCAGAAGGATGTTACCCAAGCTTATTTTGTCTTCTTATATGGTCTGCCTAAGTTTGCCAGAGAAAGTTGCCTTCATGTTAGGCAACTGGAAGGGGCGATATGGAGAGGAACAAGGGCAATCAAAGAGCCAGATACATGGCTTTGATCAGTATTCAGTTGTTGGATTTGGTCTGATGAGCATTCAGTTGGTTATTTTTACGGTTTCCTAATTATTGGTCATTTGTTCACAGTGGGAAGAGATATACCCAAAATCTGCAAGCTGAAATGGGTAGTGATTCCTGCACACAGAACTGGAATGTTCTTGATAGTTAAAAACTTTTTGCAGAGGAGACTAATGCAGACTCCTATTTTTCCCTTCTGTCAACACATGTACTTTGGGAAAATGCAAGGGGATTTTGAGCTGAAAATCCTAAAATGTATATGTGCAGCGATGAAATGAAGGCTTGCATCTCAAAATCTTTGTAACTTCATTGTTCGGCCTTGTTTCACATCATTTCATGTTTTAGTCTTTTTAAAATGACAAACCAAACCCACCGTTTTCTCTCTCCCAGGTCTCCTGCAAGCGCAGAATCTCTTAACGCAACTACCTCAGCAAAGCCAAGCCAACCTCCTGCAGTCTCAGCCAAGCATCACCCTTGCCTCGCAGGTAAAGTTTATTTCTACACTTCATGAATTGCTTTGAGGGGATATAAACTATGGCAAATGAGTTGACTCTATATATTAGTTACCAAAGCAGATACTGTACCTGTAATAGTGAGCTTGTCTTTGTACATATATTCACTATCAGTAACTTCAATTTTGTACCCTAGCATGCCTGATACTTGCACTTGCAAGTATCAGCTTCTACCCTAACATGCCTCTTTTCATGCCTTTAACATTCTGAGTTTTTATATCTGGAATTCAAGGGCACTGAAGCATAATTTGATTTCTTGTAAGGCTTTCTAGTTTGTGAAATTCAGAGAAGCAAGGTGTGGGCTACCTAGGAAGCTCAGAAAGAGGATTACTGTCAAGTATCTTTTTTTCTTAAAGGTTGCAGTGATATTCTATCTTTATTGTAGCCTAGTCATTGCCGGTCTTATTAGTTGCCTTCTATGAAAGTGAATATTAGAAATGCATTAAAATATTCTGTTAGTTAGATCTTAAAGTATTAAAATACTAGAATTAAGCTTTTAGACTAAAAGAAGCAATTTTCAAGTTGCATATGCCTGCAAATTTAGTTTTGCTTCACTCTGAATTTTGCTGTGCAGTTTGGTTACATGACTACATGCTGTTTCTCAACTACCATGTGACATCATACAGTATCTTCATGCCAGCTTGGTTACATGTAAGAATTTTTTAGTCTATAATAAGATGTTTGAGTCTATCAGAGTCTTAGAAGACTGTGTTTCTCTTACAGCGTCTATAGTAATTTTAATGCACCATGTGGGAAATTGTATTTGTCTCATCTCTGTAGTTCGTACCTGAGCAAGCAGCATGACTACTCCCTACTAAAATTTATACTTGAATTACAATGTCCTGCCAAAATACAAAGAGAAAATAAATTATATGAAGGTGATGAAGTCAGTAAAGACATATTGCAGTAATTACCTGCTATGTTTAATGTAAATTAAAAAAAAATTAAAGCCTTTTATAGTGACACATACATCTGCAATCCTAGAAAGATCATACATTATCACATTATTTCTCAAGTAATGGAGTTACAGATCCTGACCTCCCTCTACCATCTGCTGTGCACTGCAAAATACTGCACTAACCCAGCTGAAGAGCTATGCAAAGACTCAGTGATACACAGGCCATTTCTTTGAAGACACCTATTTCTGGAGTTTTGCATCTGCTTTGCTTAGTACCATAGAGTTGGATAGACTTGAGGTTAGTCTTATTTGCCCTGAAGGAGTCTGCAGTTTCAGAACTGGGCACAAGATATGAAAACATGAAGTCACCTTTACTTAAGTGCCTCAGCTGTACTGAATAGAAATTAACTGAAAGAAACAGTTTCACTCCATCTCATTTAATCCTTGACAGATTTGTGCACTCAAAAATGTTTCCAATATTTCTGATGCGTGTAAAGCCTGAATTGTGCAATACCAAATCTTGATATATTTTATTTATCTGTGAATATTTTCTGTGGTGCTCAGTTTTTTCCAGATTCTTATTATTGCCACATAGCACGATGCTCCGGAATGCTACTGTTCAGGAGCAGTGAGCCTCACGTGTGATTTTCCAGAAAATTAACCCTTTATGTAGAAGTAAAATAGGACCTAACAGGAGTTAACTTTCTACAGGTTGCCATTGTTTAATTTCTTGTATTAGCAGTACGTTCATTCTTACTCTTGCAAGTATCAGCAGAAGGGTTAGAGGTAGATCTAGGGGTTTTGTACTGAAGGAGGTGAGTCAGTAACAGGAGACAATGTTAGAGGCAGCATGCCATGTTTGCTGCACCCATATGTGCTCGCTATTCTAAGATTAAATAGAAGACTGGAGTCTTTTGGGCTGATGACATTCTTCCACCTCATACAAGCAATAAACTCACTTTTAAAATGATTTAAAGCAGATGAATGCTAAGCTGACTATAAAAGATAGAACTATATCAAGTAACAATATTCAGTCTTTTGAGAAGCTTCTGAAGCAAGTGAAAGATTTTGGTTATCTGCTGCATCGAATATCTCTTACATTTCTTTAATTGCTTCTGACAGAGTCTTTAAAACGCTGTCATACTAATGTAGTTCTCAGAATTGTGATTACTTGTTTTGGAGAGGAACGTAAATAAATTGAAGGAACTTTCAAATTGCTGGAAATGTCAAATTCATTGATATTTCTCACAGAAAACTCACTTTTTTTTTTTTTTTAATTTAATTTTTGCTGATTATTCGTTTAAGTCTGGGTTTCCATCTGTTCCTTGCTCTCGTATCTTAATAGCCAGCAACCCCAACACGCACAATAGCAGCGACCCCCATTCAGCCACTTCCACAGAGCCAGTCAACACCAAAGCGAATTGACACTCCCAGCTTGGAGGAGCCCAGTGACCTTGAGGAGCTTGAGCAGTTTGCCAAGACTTTCAAACAAAGACGGATCAAACTTGGATTCACTCAGGTGAGACTGTGTACCTTAGTGCCTACCAGTGTGGAATCTGAGGTCTGATCTTTCAAGTCTGGAGGGAGACTGCAATTCCACCTTTTCCTGGGAGAAGCTTCTTAAATAAGGTTATGCTCTGGCCTTTATGTAGGGGATTTCTAAGAAATAACAGAAAAAACCATACCTCCTTCTTACTTCCCTGTTGGTTTTAAAGCATAGCCATTTTCCCAGCAGGTATGTGCATTTACTAGCTCCAGATGTCATTGCATGTGCACTATTCATTCTATAGGGTGTAAAATGAATGGGACAAAGCACTTTAAAGCTGCCTTCAGAAGTACAAAGTTCCCAAAATCATAGAGCACAATTAGCCGCTCTGTGCGTTTAAAAAGTATAGCACAACCATTGAGCTGCTTTGGAAGTCAAAGGGATTTTCTCTCTCAAGTATTTTCCTATTAAACATCAATGATTTCTGTATTTAATGCTCCTACTAAGGTTTCTAAACAAAACCTGAAAAGATTGTAACCTTTGAAGTTTTCTCCTTACAGAAGTGAACTGGAATTGTGGTTTGTTTTGGTTTCCTTAAAAGCTCAGAAATACCCATATTGCAGAGGAAAAGTAATTTGAACTTACTTCAGATTGGTTAAATAAGGAATGCAATTAAAAGTACAAAGTCCATTTATATGTTCTGTTTTTCTGTTGAAGGGAAATGCTGCTTGGATCCAAGAGTCCTTATTAATGTCAAAAAGATTATTTTTTTTCCCTGCAAAATTAGCGTATCTCTCTAGGTAGACAGTTACTTTTGGCAGATGTCTGTGGTGATCATAGACATGTTTTTGCTGGGAGAAATTGCATGCAATAAACAAAGGAGGTATTTAAAAGTCTGAGGTCAGAGCAGTCAATCAAAAGTACACTTGTCCCCCATCTCCCCCTGCAGTAAGTACATCTACTCTAGCTGAAAGTATGTACTAAAGTTGGATTTATTTTTCCAGCAAAGTCCTAAATGTTTGAAATATCAAGATTCATAATGAAAGTTCCTGGCAGTATGTTAATTATAACTCAAGAACAGAATGTTCTTAGTAAATAAAATGAAGTGTATTTTGTTGGCATGTGTGCCTCCTTCCCTCCCTTCTTTCCACTAGAGGGAGGCACAGAAATACAAGTGATGGACACACACAAAAGCTAGAATAGAGCAGAACAGAATAGAGTATAATACAATAGCTTCCCTATAGCCTGACAGAGGAGGTTCATGTAATTCTTTAGTTTATAATGGCTAATCTGCCCTGCTGTGAGATGATTAAAAAGGTTCAACTAGACTTTTTAAAGTTATGAGTTAACCCTTCTTTGCTGAATCTGTTGTGAATTATCATGGTGAGGAAAAATGAACGCATCTGCTCAGGTTTACATTTCAGTGTTTGCATTTGAGCTTAAACAAGGGAATCTTGAGAAAGTGACAAAATTGCATTTAATAATTTCTATGCCACTTTGATGTTTGTATCTGTATAAGTAGTTCTAATAACTTCTACCTAATTGCATAATTGGATGATAGAGACCGTACTACTTTGTTTTCCTATAGTTGGATAAATAGATTACCTTTCAGAGAAGAACAAATATTTCTAGTGGTACTGTAAGCTTTCTCAGATTCACAACACCCCTACCTTTCAACAAGCAGTTGTAAGATTTAGTTTGCATAACAAACTAATCACTACATTCTATCTTGTGAACAATATAAAAGGTTCTGAATTTGAGATGCTGTCTCTTTGCCCACCCTGAAAAATGGATGGAGGACTTAAATCCTTTTAATTGCTTTTCTTAAAGTGTCTCCATGTTTGACATGCAGAGACACAATGGACATATACACTGCATCTTTGCTCAGTACAAGTCCAAGCTATGAGAATGAACTCTTTTTTTTTGACAATATTATTTTTATTCTGTGAAAGGCATTACCTTTTTTTAACAGGACCAGTACACACAACAGTGATGTACCTATAATCAGTTTCAGTTCAGTACCAGAGCTTTGGTCTGCTTGTGGAGCAGATGTAAAGTGCCTTTATCCTCTATACCATCCATCCTTTCAGTGGCACATACCCCAATATATAAAAACCTCATCTCAGTACATAAATTCCTTTTCCTACAGCTGAAATGCTGCCACCTTTTGACATTGAAAGTTATAGACAAAGAAATTGTTGACTATTCATTTTAAATTAGACAGCAGATCACAGGATGTCACGGGTTGGAAGGGACCCAAAGAGATCATCATGTTCAACCCCTCTGCCAGATCATGACCATACAATCTAGCTCAGGTCACAGAGGAATGTATCCAGATGGGCTTTGAAAGTCTCCAGAGAAGGAGACTCCTCAGCCTCCCTGGGGAGCCTGTTCCAGTGTTCTGTGACCCTTACAGTAAAGAAGTTCCCCTTTGTGTTGAGGTGGAACCTCCTGTGCTGCAGCTTGCACCCATTGCTCCTTGTCCTATCACAGGGAGCAAGTGAGAAGAGCCTGTGTATGTTGTGTGTGTCCCCTCCTGACACCCAGGCCTCAGATATTTATAAACATTTATTAAATCCCCTCTCAGTCTTTCCTTCTCCAGATTAAAAAGCCCCAGGTCCCTCAGCCTCTTTCCATGAGACTTGTGCTCTGGTCTCCTAACCATCCTTGTAGACAGCAGATCCCTGACCTTCTTAAACTGAGGAGCCCAAAACTGAATGCAGTATACAGGATGGGGCCTCACAAGGGCAGAGTAGAGGGGGAGGAGAACCTCCCTTATCTGTTGGAGACATTCTTACAAATATACCCCAGGATCCCATTGGCCTTCTTGGCCACAGGGGCACATTGCTGTCCCATGCTTAACTTGTTATCCACCAGCACTCCCCGGTCCCTCTCCACAGGGCTGCTTTCCAGCAGATCACCTCCCAACCTGTACTGGTGCAGTTTATTATTTCTCCCCAGATGCAGAACTCTGCACTTGTCCTTGTTGAACCTCATTTGGTTCCTCTTTGCCCAGCTCCCCAGCCTGTCCCAGCCTTCAGCTGTATCAGCCAAGCCTCACAGTTTGGTGTCATCAGCAAACTTGCTGAGCAGACTCTGTCCTCTCATCAATGTAATTGATGAAGATGTTGAACAGCACTGGACCCAGCACTGATCTTTAGGGGTCTCCTCTCGTTACAGCTCTCCAGCTGGACTTGGCACAAGTTAGTGAGAACAACATAGATGCCAGAATTAAATTTAGTTGAGGGACTGGAGCAAATTTCATAGCTCTTTGCTGCCAAGACATAAATCAACTTCTTTCTAGATCAGCTCACACAAACCCTGCAGTGCATCCATGTTACTTCTCTTGGAATGATTTAGCAGGTTTAAATTGCATGGTATCCTAACATACATGTAGAAGTGTAGATGTGAAATCTGGCATATGGGTAGAGATAAAAATGTGAGTTCCCAGGTTTCCTCTGATTGAAGGGCGTACAAACCAATTGTTATGGTCCTTTTCTAGGAAGGGAATTGTTTTCTTTATGCAACTTGCATGATTTGCTAAGCTTACCAGACGTTTTCTTCCTTGCTTGTACATGGCCACTGTGCATGCTTTTAGTACACTTGCATCAAGCTGTGATTGTGCATCTGACCTTAAAAGGAAGGAAAGTAAATCTTAAGCACAATGCAACTAACTCTCTTGCAATTAAATGCCACTAACTATGCTCAAGCTTCTCAGTCTCTTCTAGACCTTTGGTGGGTTTTTTTGTGTTAAAAAATAAAGCTAAATTAAACTACATTAGACCAAAGAGTGTACTTTTTAAAATTACAATTTTTTCGAAGAGCAGGACCTTCCAGCCTTAAAACAAAACAAGAAAATGTTATGGTGTTTTAATGGCCACAATCAAGAATGGGATTTCTAAGTGTGAACTGCATATAAGTTATATATGTTTGTATGTGTATATATATATATAAAAAGAATAAACAGAATATCTGATAGCTAGCTAAAACTGAGTTCTGAAAAGCAGTGACAGATATAATTAGATGAACAACAGTCTGCAAATCTCATGAATATGTTTTTGGCAGATGGGTAATGGTAGTAAAGACTACAGTTAATCATTATTTGAAGCAGTTCAGCTTCATGTCTGCTCTGAAATGTGTATCTGTGGGGAGAAGTTTGGTTAGAACCTCAAAAGATGCTAAAAGTTCAGATAAGAATATTTTTGCATCAATTTAAATGTGATATATGTTTGCAGACTTTTTTTAAAGAGTGTTTCCTACTAACTTGAAAACATAGATTCATTGCTTTTCTGCTTACTCGAACTTTTCTTCTTTGGTGTGAAATATGCACATACTTAAATCTGCTCCTAAAGAGATCTTGACATTTACTTATTTTATAGAACTAAGACAAAAATACAAGTTGCTATGCGGTGGAATGTTCCACTCAGTGATAATCAGGGATTTCCTTGAAAGGGTTACAGAGTTAAACTGACTGAGTTTTGACACTTCTTTAAGATTATTTGCTTTAGCATGAATCCTGGTAGCACCAAGCAGGTTTCTGTGAGGCTGAAATCCCCCACAGCACTAGAACCACTAGGGGAATACAAGAATGTGACAGGATTCCTTGCTTTGGAAGTACCTGTGTTAGTGAATTCCTTTTTTCTCTTTCTTTGTCCAGGGTGATGTTGGGCTCGCTATGGGCAAACTCTATGGAAATGACTTCAGCCAAACTACCATCTCTCGCTTTGAAGCCTTGAACCTCAGCTTTAAGAACATGTGCAAGTTAAAGCCACTTCTGGAAAAGTGGCTCAATGATGCAGGTGAATGAGTCTGTGTATTTCTTCACCAGCCTACCAAAATCTGTAGGATTTTGGAAAACTTTCTGAAACAGCTTCGTTTGTGCCCTTATGGTTTTATGAAGCCTCCAGTCTTTGTCCATGCAACAAATAAGTGTGTAGGAAAAGGGTCCATATGTCCCTTTTCATCTATGTATGTGCATCCAAAATAAGAACTTCCAGAATTCTGTTCTGCAGCCAGATGAATAATTGCTTAGAGTGAGGTATATGTCATAGTTTTCCTCCTTCATGTACGTTAATGCAGATAACTTCTAATCCTCTTCTAGCTTTCTTTTTCAGATGTGTCCTAGAGGGAGGGTTGCATGGTTTGTTATTTCAGTAGACAGAGCTTACTGCACTTGTCTCCTCCCACAGCCCTGTGTGCATTCTTTTAATCTCTCTCTGAAGGTTTCCCTGTAGAAAAGTGGATTAGATTTTGGTGTTTTGTTTTTTTTCCAGAATCACTTTTTCCTAGGATGTAAGTTACTCGTGATGTCTGTGTTGGTAGTGTGGTTTTTTTTGTTATTGTTGATTGTTTGGTAGTGGTTTGGTGGGCTTTTATTTGTTTGGGGTTTTTTTTGGGGGGAAGGGGTGTTTGTGTTTTGTTTTATTTGGGGGATTTGATTTGGTTTTGGTTGTTTGGGTTTCAGGTTTTTGTGATTTTGGGGCAGGGAGGGTGTTGATTGGCTGGTTTGGGTTTTGGTGTTGGTTTTTCGGTTGGCTGGGTTTTTTTTCACAAGCAAAAGGAGCTTGAATGTTGGTGCTAGGCCTTAGGATAGAAAGTGCTGTCAGCCAGTTTTCTCTTCCAAGTATACAACTGTACAAGGTACCTAACTGATGGATCTGCTAAACAGATAGCAGGGATGGTGTATGCCTTCCTATTTTTGCCAATATGAAGAGACCTTTATGTTGGCACCAAGAGTACTCTCTGAAATCTTGAAAGTAATTGGATGCAGCGTTGAAAATTTGTCCTGCACTGAAGCAAGGAAGTGTTGTTCTGTTGTGCTAACAGAGGTTATCTTCAGGTAATTTAGATCTGTAATAGAAAATATGAAGATCTTCACACTGACTGGTCTAATCTACAGACAAGCAGTCCCCAGACCCTCCAGCAACAATGGATGCCTCCAGTGGTGCAAGGAGTGTCAAAGTTTGCTTTTGTGCTAACCTGAAGAAATACTTAGATCTGTAAAGTTAGAGATGGTAAACAGTGTTAGAGGCCTTCACAGCCTATAAGTTGAGAACTGTTGTCTTTGGCTTTCATTAAAATCTTTGGAAGAAGATTCAAATGACTTTACAGACTGTGTTTAAATAAAAGCAGGCAGGAGAAGCATACCAGTGATCCTTTACATTATGTTGGGGTGTAATACTACATAACTCAGCTGATTGTGTAGAATTTTCAGGATGGAGAGGGGTTCAACATATTTATGGTTACTATTACAGAACAAAAAATAGTGTAGAAAATAATGAACTGAATGTACTTGCCTATTTGAGTCTACTAGAATGATCTTAGCCATTGTAAATTTTGGCACCTTATTAGCCACAGACTCCAGTGCAATGAGGGATCTCCGGCTGTAATTTATCATTTTGTTTAAATACCTTGCTGGAACCTGCTTGTTGGTTATTTTGCACTTTCTGCTGTCAAGTGGAGTCCAGTGTGTTCCCTCTTTGCTATTCTGTGGAACCAATAAAGACCGGATTAGGGGTTAACAAACAGCTGGAGACCTAGTGAAGCTAAGGAGGAGGAACTTCTAGGTGTGTTGGTTCTTTGGTAGAACTGCATAGCACTGAGTACTGGCTAAGATCTCCAGAGAGGAGAGACTGAGTGCTGTGGAGCTGGCCATGAACTTACTGCAGAGCAGGTAAAAGAAATTTTAGGCTGCTCAGATTTTTTCATAATTGCCTGTGACTTACAAAAGTGAGTAAGTGTCATTGAACTGCGACTTACAGTGAATAAGTATGAAGTAGAGTGAGATAAGGGAGACAAACTTTGTATAGGTATCATAAAAGGTAGCATGCAGGAGCAGAGTGCACCTTCTAGGCTTACTTTTGAGTTTCAAGTATATATTGTGATTTACAAGTACAACGATGAATGCATAGACAGAAACCTCTGTCTATCTGGAATAGATAACAGGGTAACTTTTAACATGCCTTACACAGGTGAAGAACATTTGCATTAGACTGCACTGTCTTCAAATTAAATCTCTTGGTTTGTATTACTTTCGTTTTTCAGAAAACCTCTCATCTGATTCAACTCTCTCCAGCCCAAGTGCCCTGAATTCTCCAGGGCTGGGGATTGAAGGCTTGAACCGTAGGAGGAAGAAACGCACCAGCATAGAGACCAACATACGTGTGGCCTTAGAGAAGAGTTTCCTGGAGGTTGGTGATCTTGTTGCTCTGCTCAGCCTATAAAGAAATGAAGAAACTTTGCTTAATAATCCATTACTGCGCTATTCAGGAAAGCGTTTGTACTAAACAGGAAGAACACAGAGACTGTGCCAAAAAGCACACATCAACATCTACTGTTACAAAAAAATCCAGAACACCTCAAAAAACCTCACTGATTTTTGCAGTTCAGTAACACTGATTTGGTATTTTAAGATGCTAAGCCACAGCTCTAAGCTTGATATTCTGCATAAAAAAAAAAAAAAAGGAAAAAAGATTACTCTTTCTGAAGATGAGTAATTAGAGTAACAGTCTAAACGTACATAATGTGAGGCCAGTGTTAGTTTTGTTATGCACTTTGCGCATCTGTGTGAGCAGATGGTGTGAGCACAGAGAGCCTCTCTGAGTACTTTGTTCAACCTGCCTGTCTTTCATTATAGATAGGACAACTCAAGGTTCATTTGGTGTAGTTAATTTCTCCTATTCCTTTTAAAAAAATGCTGAAAGATTTTTCTGAAGGTCTAGAATTTCTTGAAGGATTAACTCACAAGGCAGACCCCTTCTCACAAAAAAAAAAAAAAGAGTGAATTTAATCTTCATCACCCATCTCTGAGGAACACAGTTTACTGTTAGCAGAAACGTTACTGTAACTAGGAAGATGAGAGCAGAATTATCTATTATGGTCAGTCTCTTCTGTACCACTGACCAGATTCTGGATGTAAATGGCCCATCCAGGTTTTTTCCTATTGACGAAGCAACTGTAATGTAAAACTTTATAAGGTAATTCCACAGCTTTTCAAATATCATTTCCTTTTCTCAGAACCAAAAGCCTACCTCGGATGAGATCACCATGATAGCTGACCAGCTGAACATGGAGAAGGAGGTGATCCGCGTTTGGTTCTGTAACCGGCGCCAGAAGGAGAAAAGGATCAACCCACCCAGCAGTGGTGGAACCAGCAGCTCGCCCATCAAAGCAATTTTCCCCTGCCCAACCTCATTGGTAAGAATCAAGAAACGGTGTTGACAAAGATTACTGGAAGAGATAATTCTAAGGTGCTGACTGTGAAAGTTGCACATGCTACACCACCTTTGTACCGCAGACATGCGCTCACAAATTTATATTTACTGCACTTTAACTATTCTACTTGTGTACTAAGTGAAAGACCACTTACAAATCAAGCAGTAGTTGGGCCTTGAAGTCTGGGTATTTTGTCAACTCATGAGTAAATATTCTGACTAGTAAATATGCAGTTGAAGTTACTGGTTTGAACATATTCCAGATAGTAACCCCATTTTCTACTTGAAATTTCTCTCTTGCCCAATTTTTTTTTTTAATAAATAATAGTCATTAAAAATGCATAACAGCTCTAGCCCTCCCCTCTTATTTTGCCTGATCTGTTAAGTAGGTGAGCAGCAGAAAAATATATCATTTGGAGACTTAAGTCACACAAATCCAGTGATACCATTGTTGTCACTTTTAGTCAGGAATGATTTATAGTAAAAAGACTTGAAACAAAGGAACAATTTATCCAATATTTATGTAATTAATTTCCCACACTTGTATTTGCCTCAGGTAAACACAAACTTCATGAAAATAAGAGTAACAAAACACATGCATCAAGGTTCCTTCAGCTCCTTTGCTACCAATATCCGTGGAGGTCTGTTTTCATAAATAGAAACAGTAGCTATTAGATTTCATAGTAGCTATGCTAATAGGAATGTGGTGGAATTTATGTAGCCTGTAGCTGTCCTTTTGTAGTATTTATTCCACCCTCATCTCTGTAGTAGCTAATATCTTCCAGTACTTCATTAAACCATTAATTTTGGTGACATGTCACTCTTTCCCCTTGTCCTCGTCTCAGGATGTGTGCATGCAACCTTTTGTTTCAGGGAAAAGGATGTGTTCCATGTACTTAGCGTTTTTATGGGAAAGCAAAGTTGCGCACCAAAGCAGAACATAATGGGATTTATGATGTTGTGTTTTAGTAACCCTGTAAGATTACTCAGATTACAAGTGAAGAAAGCTTTCCTACATAAATTTCCCTTTATTACAAACTGCCACTGTATCTAAGAAGTTGACATGTTAGCCACAGTCTCCATTTTTTCAGTGATGTTTCACTAAACATTTTCACTCATTGTAAGCTGCTATTAAGACTGTGCTACCACCCAAATGCTGCTGCCATGCTACCCTCAGCCTTTATTGGCTATGTGCTTTCATAGAATCAGCCAGGTTGGAAGAGCCCTCCAAGATCATCCAGTCCAACCTATAATCCAGCCCTGTCATCAACTAGATCATGGCAGTAAGTGTCCCATCCAGTCTTTTCTTGAACACCTCCAGGGACAGTGACTCTACCACCTCCCTAGTGTGGTGGTTCAGCAGTTACCTGTCCCCTCTGCCAGTGAAATATCTCAGGGTAGACTGAGACAGCTGGAAGTTAATAAATGAAGCAATATTTACAGCTGTGCACAATGTACAGGCAGATATTTACAATATATAACCAATATTTACAGATACATACAGTAAAAAGGTAATACAGAAACACCACACCCCTCCCAGAGATCAAAAATCTGTAAGAGGGGTTTCTAACCACCCTACCACCTTTCCTCCTTCCCAATCTTATCTCACCATCTGTCTTGTGCACCAGATAAGTGAAGGTAGATTGGCCAGGGGGATTAGCAGCAGAAAAGAAGTTAGTGAAATTATTCATATCCAGCTAAAAAGGTAGGGAAAGAGAGACATGCAGCAGCCAGAGTACCTCTAGCAGCTCTGTCTTATCTATGTTTGGGTTACTGCCCTTAAACATTTTTTCTTCCTTCTTCAGTAAAGCTATGAGTGAAATAGCATCATCAGTGTTTTCCTTTCTCAGCTTATAGTCTAATTTCATATTAAAATCCTCCAATTGGTTCAAACCATCACACCTGGTCACCTATTCCAATAGCAAATTACTCTCTCTGTGAAGAACTTCCTCCTAATATCCAGCCTACACCTCCCCCGGCACAGCTTGAGACTGTGTCCCCTCATTCCGTTGCTGGTTGCCTGGGAGAAGAGACCAACCTCCACCTGACTACAACCTCCCTTTGGGTAGTTGTAGACAGCAATGAGATCCCCCCTGAGCCTCCTCTTCTCCAGGCTAAACAACTCCAGCTCCTCAGCCCCTTCTCATAGGGCTGTGCTCCAGGCCCCACACCAGCTTTGTTGCCCTTCTCTGGACACGTTCCAGTACTTCAATATCTCTCTTAACTTGAGGGGCCCAGAACTGGACACAGTACTCAAAGTGTGGCCTGACTAGTGCCAAGTACAGGGGCAGAATAACCTCCTTCGTCCTGCTTGCCACACTATTCCTGATACAGGCCAGGATTCCATTAGCTGTCCTGGCCACCTGAGCACACTGCTGTGGCTCATGTTCAGCCTACTATCTACGAGCACCCCCAGGTCCCTCTCTTCCTGATTGCTCTCCAGCCACTCTGTCCCCAGCTTGTAGCACTGCCTGGGATTGTTGTGGCCAAAGTGTAGAAGCCTGCACTTAGCCTTGTTAAATCTCATCCTGTTGGCCTCTGTCGACCCACCCTGCCTGTCCAGGTCCCTCTGCAGGGCCCTCCTACCCTCCGACAGATCAACACTTGCTCCTAACTTGGTGTCATCTGCAAACTTACTGATGTAGGACTCAACCCCCTTGTCCAGATCATCAGTAAAGGTATTGAACAGAATCGGGCCCAGCCTGGGGCACACCACTAGTGACTGACTGCTAACTGGATGTGGCAGCATTCACCACCACTCTCTGGGCCCGGCCCCCCAACCGATTCTTGACCCATTTCAGAGTGGATCTGTCCAAGCCAGGAGTTGCCAGCTTTGCCGGGAGCTTGTTGTGGCAGATGGTGTCAGTCTTTGCTGAAGTCCAGGTAATCTGCATTCACAGCCTTCCCTGCATTTACCAGGCAGGTAACCTGATTGTAAAAGGAGATCAGGTTGGTCAGGCAGAACCTGCCCTTCCTAAGCCCATGATGGCTGGGCCTGATCCCTTGGCTGTCCTGTAGGTGCTGTGTTTATTCCTAGTGACAGCTGTGGAGATGATGTGTCCATAGGCTTAGTTTACTAGTTTGACTGCAGATGTGAAGAGCAATGCTGAGTTTTCAGTATGGCTGGATAACTAATCTGATTTTTATAGCCAGCTGGACAAGTAGTAGGGCTCTGACACAGGACTGGAAGTGAATGCTCCTTTCAGTGGCACTTTTGCACTGTCTGAAGTCAGTCATTGTAACCACGGAGTTAGCTGTATTCCTTCTAGGTTGCCTCCTGCCCTGAAATACAGATTGTGACATTGCTTCTAACTGTTCACAGGACAGGTGACAGATAGGATGCCTGGGCTGCATTAGCAGGAAGTGTACTATTATATCTAGTTCTTCTTTATTCTGTACACTATTAGAGAGGGGCAGAAAACTTGTAGAGCTGTCACAGTTGTTTAAAATGCATGAAACATCAGACTTCATATATGAGAGAAATTTCTCTGATAATAAGGTAAGAGAAGGGAATGGAGGAAGATTTTAGCCTATATTTTTGACTGTTATCTTGGGCAATTCTGTAGGATTAATCTCTCTCACTGATGTATAACAGCCTTCAAATATTATTCTTGGACACCATTTCTTATCCATAAAAAGTAATTTTTCTCCCTACACTTAATTTTTACTCATTATCTAGCTCTTCCAGTCTTAACTATTTGGTGGCCTTTTTAACCGTGATGTCCTCAGTTTATTGTAATAAGCTGTCCACAAGTAAAATTAGCTAATCTAATCTGGATGTTTTAAAATTCAGAGATCCTTTCTCTGACATGAGGAAATTTACCAAAATAGAGTTTGTAGTTTGATTGAGTAAAAGTGAAGTGTTACTTTGTTTATCCATGCAAACACATTACCCTAAACACCCCTGGTAGTGCTGGGGTATTTAAATTATTTTATCAGAGAAAGAGATGTGATCTGGAAATAATAATAATATATACAGGAATAATATATCTGGTAACTTTCTGTAAGAGTGATGGTATTAAAACAAGGTGCTGTCTTTGTGAGGAGGCAGAGACGGAGGGCTAACTTGTAGTCCCAAGGCAGTGTGCATGTAATATATATATCTCCCTTCCAACACCAAGCAACTAAGAATAATTATATTGCAAATAATCAGACAAGGTGTCATTGGTCTACTGAACAATAAAGTAATGAAATTTTTTAAAAGTTAGGCAGTGTTTTCTTTGATAACTCCCTCAGCTGAGGATGTGAAGAGAGAACTCCCAAGTCTAGTAGCTAACTCTTTTGTTGTGACAGTTGAGCAGTTGTGTTCTTTTTTGACCTCCAGGTGGCAACCACGCCAAGCCTTGTGACTAGTAGTGCAGCTACAACCCTGACTGTCAATCCTGTGCTCCCTCTGACCAGTCCTGCTGTAACTAGTCTGTCAGTCACAGGTAAGGGCTGATTTCTCTTCTCCCCACATTATTCTCTACAATTTTCCCTTTCTGAACTCTTCAAAAGGTCATTCAATACTAGTCACTGATATCCCAGGGCTCATTTTTGTTACTCCACTAAGAAACTTCAGCCTTTGTGACTATTCAGTTGACTTTCCTAGATATAAGATCAAGGTGATGCTGGAATGAAAGATACTGTGTTCTACTGTCAGCCTCCTGTTGGGAAGTGTCATTTCATTGTGGTGTGGGCTTCTCATTTTGGGCTTTTGGTGCTTCTTGGTTCTACAGAAATATGTGTTTGTCTCTCTTTCAACTGGATGTGCATTTCAGTTCCCATGGGTAGTGGTTTCTGTTCAGTCATACCTGTTACTTTGTCCTGATCTAACCAGAATCAATCTTCTAGGTACAACAGAAACCACCTCCAACAACACAGCAACAGTGATTTCAACAGCACCTCCAGCTTCTTCAGCAGTGACATCACCCTCTCTGAGTCCCTCCCCTTCTGCCTCAGCCTCCACTTCAGAGGCATCCAGTGCCAGTGAGACCAGCACAACACAGACAACCTCCACTCCATTGTCCTCCCCTCTTGGGACTAGCCAGGTGATGGTAACGGCATCAGGGTTGCAAACAGCAGCAGCAGCTGCGTTACAAGGAGCTGCACAGTTGCCTGGAAATGCAAGTCTTGCTGCCATGGCTGCTGCAGCAGGACTAAACCCAGGCTTGATGGCATCCTCACAGTTTGCAGCTGGGTAAGGATGGATTTTTCACACCCTTTTAGATGAGGTGACAGAATAGGGAAGAAGAGTTCTTGGGATAAACCACTTTAATGTATCACTGTTTTCTAGTAGCTCACTTGATGAATCTAGCATCATTTATCTCAAACTGCAAAGGTTTACTTATAGATGGTAATTGGCTGTTCCCATCAATATACACCATTATTGTTTTCATTTTACAGATTAAAAAGCTGTGTTGTAGCAATGCTATTACTTTGATAAGTCATCCATCCCATTGCAGAACTTAAGAGCTGCAAGTCTTTGCAGAATCTATTCTACTAATTGTGAAATGGAGAGCTAGCCTTGACTTCTCTGTATTCATTTCTTCATCATGAGCAAGAAGCTGTAAAAGATGCATAATGATATACTGGTGAAGTTTTAGGTTTAAAAATGTTGCTCTTGAGAGATGACATTTTCTTCAGTATCTCTTGATTTGCATTTCTTATCCGAATTTGGAAGGTGGTGAAAACTTGCTAACAAGTGACAGTTTCCCCATAATATTTTACAAGAGTATTTTATAGCAACAATCGATACAAGTCATGTTTTTGGAATGCCTGTACTTCAGGCATGTCTTTAATCACACAGCTGAAAGGTAGTGTCTACTCAAGGCATCATGAAGGAAAAAACTAAAATAAGTAAAATTGTCTTTGTTTCTTCTTCCACGATCTTGCTTCCTGCAGAGGTGCCTTACTCAGTCTCAATCCAGGGACATTAGGTGGTGCTCTCAGCCCAGCCCTGATGAGCAACAGTACACTGGCAACTATTCAAGGTCAGTAATGTTCCTTGTAATACATCTCTGTCCTACAGCATCAGTTTACATGCTTTGCTTTTGTCTACAAAAAAGAACGCTGTCTTCTCTGCACCGGGCATAAATATTATAGGAATAAGGTATTTACAAAATGTGCAGATACATATTATGTATCATGGAAATAAGAGCACGTGCAATTTCAGAAAGCATATTAGAGCCGTGTATGATTTTGTAGTGATTTACAGGATTTATTTAAGATATTTAATATGATCTGAAATTTATTTTGTTATCCTCCCCATGTTGGCATATATCTCCAGTGAGTTAGAGATTTGCTTTATATAGTTGTTCTTGCATAAGCTTGAGTGCAGTTTAGCTGTTTTGAGGTCTGGTTTAGGAGTGCAGTTTCAAGATAGACTAGATCCTGAATTCTTGCCCTCATGTATTTTAAAATGAACCCACAACAAACAACCTACCTCCCAAAGTATCCATAAATCCTTATATCAGAGGAGTAAAGATTTGTTCTGGAGGTGCACACAGCCAGAAGTTTCCACTGGCTTTAGCAAGAATTGCTCTCAGTTCAGTTTGCCGCCTGTGAAAACTAGATAGTGCAAGTGCCTAAAGAGCTAACTACATATCCTCTAAACTGGCTTGACAGATCTTTTTTCTTGGGTACAAGAATGAACCCTTCTGTAAAGTGTCACGGGTAAATTTTGCAGGTGGTAATCTAAGGCAGACTGCAGAACCCTGTAGACCAGGAAGTTGTAACAGTGGCTGTATGTCAACATTTAAAATATTATCCTCAAGGTTACATGTCCTCCTTCATCTTGTGATAGCTGTCATTTCTTGTAAATGCTCATCTCAACCCTTTCCAGTACAGGTTAGCTGGCAGTTCAGGTTTTCTGTGGCAGGAAACAGAAACCCATATTCTGCTGAAAGATGTGTGGAAAGGCACAATGAAATTACTTTAGGTGCAGGTGGCAGAGGCATTTTAGTATCTGCAAGGTCATGTCCACTCTTCATATAGAGTTGTTTTTTAAAAGAAACAACATATGCTGACGTGACTATCATTAGTGGTGTGGAGAGCACGCAGATCATAGAAAGGAAAATGCCCAGACCAGTTGCTTTAAGCACATTTTGCATTATTGCTTACCGCTAAAGTTATCTCCTTCCTGCTCAAATTTTCCCTTTTTTTAGCTCTTGCATCTGGTGGCTCTCTTCCAATAACATCACTGGATGCAACTGGAAACTTGGTGTTTGCCAATGCTGGAGGTACTCCTAACATCGTAACTGCCCCTCTTTTCCTGAACCCTCAGAACCTTTCTCTGCTCACCAGCAACCCGGTTAGCTTGGTCTCTGCAGCTGCAGCCTCCGCAGGGACCTCTGGACCAGTCGCCAGCCTTCATGCCACCTCCACCTCATCTGAGTCCATCCAGAACTCTCTCCTCACAGTGGCTTCTGCGAGTGGGGCCACATCCACCACCACTACTGCCTCCAAGGCACAGTGAGCCGGGCTGAGCTGTGCTGCCAGCAGCCTGTTTCACTGTGCGGTGGGATTGGCTGCCAGCGGGGTTTATAAACTGAAAATGTGATGGGCATCCTCTCACCGTGTTGCTGGGGACAAGGGAAACAAGGAAAAATATAAAAAACGAAAGCAAAACAGGAAGGATTTAAAGCTGAGACAGACATTTGCCTAATTTTATAGTAAACACTGTCTTTTCAGGATCGCTTCATGGATCGGAGAACTTTCTAACCAAAAATGTAAAAAAACCCAACAAAAAAACAAAAACTACAACAAAAAAACACCAAACAAACAAAACCACAAAAAAAGGAA